>APFE030561212.1:0-12474 GCA_000404065.3 Pinus taeda | reverse complement strand
ATATCAAGGGATTTTGATCCAAGTAAAAAATTAAAAATAGTATATTAATTTTTTTTATTAAATCTCGTGCTAATAAATATTGTGGAACATAGATAAAAGTAAAGTAATATTAAAAAATTGTCTACATTGCATTTTTTATTAATTTTTTTATTTTTCTTTAGGTTGCTACTTTTAGCCTGAAATTTTCTATGATGTCCTTTCTATACTGTTTTTTTTTACAGAAATCTTTGAATTTATTCCCATAGAATTTTCTACCATTATCTATCCTCAACACCTTAATTTTCTTCTCTTTTTGGTTTTCCACAAGAGCCTTAAACCCTTTGAACTTTTCAAAGACTTTATATTTCTTCCTAAGGAAATAAATGCATGTATTCCTTGAGAAGTCAACTATAAATGGTACATAGTACTCATATTTACCCAATCATGGAATTGACACAAGTTCTAACACATCATTATGCACCAATTGTAATCTCCGCACTGGCCTCATAGAACCAGAGGATAATCTTACCTGATTTTGTTTCCCATATAAACAATGTTCACATGAACGAAAATCCAAAGGAAAATTGTGTTGAAAAATCAAGGTTCTCGTATATTATAGTTGATTTTCCTTACTTGATAATTACTTGTGATGTTAGTTGGCCTTTTATTATTTTTTGTTCCTTGTTCATCAAGAAATTACCAAAATAATGAAGATCGCAAAGAGACAAAGTACACAAGATATAGGGTCCAAGCTAGGGAAAAACCCCTACAAGTGGAAAACTTAGAAAGAATATTTCTCTTCTTATAGAATCGGTTCAAAATGAGACTTCCAAAACCCAAATACCAAAGCCAAAAATTCTCTCAAGCACCAAGTCAACCCCTCAATGAGATCTCCTTCAAGTAAGATGAAATCTTCCAAGGTCAACAAAGATCGAACCTTCTTCAAATCTACTCCAAATATGTCTTAACCTTCACTTCAGATCTACACCATCGTCCTGCAATTCTTAGCCCTGCAATTAGCCTAGAAACCCTAGATTTTGCACATGTAAACATAATTAGATCTTCTTTCATCCTTCCTTTCCTAGGTGATTCTTCTTTTGTTCTTGCCCTTCGCACTTGATTTTCTTCTTCTTCAATTGCATATAGAACTTGTTGTGAGTGAGTGCTTCAAATGAGTCAAACTTTCCTTCTTATTTATAGCCTTCTAGAGAGGTTGAATAGGCTTCCTTTGGGATGACTTATCCTTGTTAGGGTTTACTTGGTATTGGAGAATAAATTCACTTTCTTGACTCAGAAATAATTATTTTCTTTTGTTAAAATGAGTCCAAATGGGATAATAATACACGAAAAAATTCTTCATTGACCTAGAAAGCCCTAGAAGCATGAAGAACATGCTTTGACCTAGACTAGAGCATGAAACTCATGCTTTGATAAATAATTTTTTTTTTCTCTTTTTATATATGCAAAATATACAATGTCATATTTACAAAGGCCATTATGAAGACTGAATCTAGTTACATTCTCCAACAAATTAAACATACCTTCTACAATACCATTACCATATACCATTTGAAGGCCCTTATTTTCAATATGTCCCAATATTTGAGCCAGGACATAGTCTCTTCTCTAGAGACTTTATAATTTTTTCCTTCCTGTGCTCCATTTTCAGGAACAATGTAACCATTGCACCCATCAACAAAAATACTTCCCAACAAATTATACAAAGCTTCAATCTGAATTCCCCTTATCAATACCATTTCTCCTCAAACCATCATGTAGCTATCATTTTCAAACATTGTTTTTAGATCCGAATTATTCATCTTTCTTATAGAAATCAAATTTTTTGGCCAATCTTGGGATGTGTAGAACACAAGGGAGTGTTCTAATCCTTCCAACATTGATATTCAACTTGAATTTTCCTTGTCCTGTGATTATGGATATCAATACATCTCCTAAGAAAACATCACCACCATTGAATCTTCCATACTCACAAACCACTCCTTGTGAGGAGTCATATGAAAGGATGCGCTTGAATTGACCATTATTGCCTCATGAGCTACAGATTAGGGAAATTTTGAGGTAAAAGATGAGTCTTAAAATGAAAAATGTACTAAAAAAATCAACAATAAAAAAACCAATAGGATTTAAAATGATGATGTCATCCTTAGGGGGTAAATATTGTTTGAAGGAAAAGAAGAAAAATATTATTTTATTTGTATTTTTTATTTATTTTCTCAGAGGTTTGCTTCAATTTCAAGTGTGGGAACTTGTTTGATGAAAAATTAGATTCTACATCCAATGTGTATCCATTCTGCATACTTTTGAGTAGACCCACATAGAGAAAAAATGAAAATACATGAAAAAATGTGTTTCTTGAAAGAAACATGTTTTTTCATTTTTTCTTGGTGTGGATCTACTCAAAACTATGCAGAGTGGGTACTCATTAGATGCATAGTTTAATTCCATATCTAATTAGTGCCCAAACTTGAAGTTCAAGAACTTATAAGGAGATAAGTCAAATATACAATAAAATAAAAGTGGTTTCCTTTCTTTTCCTTTAAAACTTCATAGCTCTTATTTTTATCTTTTTTACTATCATTTCATTATTTTTCTTAGAAGACTTATTTTAAACCATAAAATTCCTCTAATGTGTGTATCTGAAGAATCTAAGTACACATCCTCTCTTTATTCTGATGAGGTTTTTTCTTCTATAGAAGGAGCACCATCAGATCCTTTCTCTTTCTCAATAGTTTTGGATCTACATTCTTTCTTATAATGCTATTATTTTCCATATCTCCAACATACCTGTATGAACTTTCCTAGAGATTTAGATCTTCCTTTAGATTTAGATTTTCCACTTGAGGACTTATTTTTATTTCTATTAAGGGAGTTCCATCTTATAGATAAGGCATCTCCATTATGGCTTTCCATGTTTCTCCATCTCATCTCCTCCAATAATAAGGATGAGACTATTTCATTGAAATTTAAAATAGTTTCATTCTACCTATGGAAATAACCAAACTATCCCACGAATCTGGTAAATAAATAACAGGTTGATACACTTATCTTCATCTAAAATCTTATTATCAACAGATAATAACTAACTTACACAGTGTTGAAGGTGTTTAAATTCCATTTCACCAAGTCTCCATCCTTCATCCTCAAGTTACACAGTTTTTTTCCATAGGAATATTTTTGTTCTCCACGAACTTAGACTTATACAAAGTATCTAACTTACTCCGCGATGGATTTTCCATAGCTTCCCCTGAAATATTCAATAACATTGAATCTAAGTGACACGATCGTATTGTGTTCTTTGTCTTTCAATCAAACTTGCTCCATTCTTCTATCAACATCCCCATCAGTGTAGTACCTAGATCCAATGATCTTTGTTCACCAAAAAATATTCCATTTTGAGCTTCCACAACTCAAAACTCTACTTTTTGAATTTATTGATTTCTATATTTGAATTGTTCTCCATTTCCTTTCACCGCAAGAATCGATTTTATAGCTCTCTCACTATAACAAGGTCTACCAAAAAATCCCCTTAGCCACAATGTTATCTTCTTGAATCCAAAACTACTCTAGTGCCAAATGTAGGTTTTAACCCTATAAAATTAATTGATACAAATATAATCTTAATAAAATATCAGAGATGCAACACACACATTTAACGCAGATCCTATGATATGGCATCCATGAATGACCAATCCATTTCCCATGGATTTGAATACAATCATAGTTCCTACCCGAGTGAGTGAATATATGCATTATACTATTACTCAATCAAAGTTTTCCAAACAAATTTAAACACCTTATATTGTGTATTTGCAATTAAATTCATGTCATAATTACTACTAATTCTCTTCCATATAAAAACTTACATGTTTAAGTAAATATCAAATATAGAAATTATAAGAATACATGTTGTTATATATATTAAACTATACAAAATTATATATTAAAAAAATAAAAAATAAAATAAGATAATAAATAAAATATATTTTCAATTATTTTAAATATCAGAATTAAAATATGTATTAATTCTAAAAATATCTAAATATATTTAATTTATATTGAAGATACCAATATATGTCAAGCCTCACTAGCACAACTGGTTGAGGATGGGCTTCGTCAGCAAGGCGACCCAAGATCAAACCTCACAAAGGTTGTTGCACCCGTGTTAGGGGGAGGAGACACACTAAAATCTAGTTAGCGTAGGGTTGGTGTGGCCCAGGTCGGAAGCGATCCCCGGGTGACTTTGATGGCTTAGATGCCCTTGGGTCACGGTTTCTCAAGCCACAAGTCAAGCCTAGAAGAACACAGACAACTTGAAAAACAAACAAAAAAATACCAAAAAATATAAACAATATCATTGTTGTAATTACAACAAAAAAAACAACCATATTTAACTAATCCATCAAACAATATTTATTAATTAATTTAAATTATATTATATTAATTTTAATAATATACTAAATTGATATTCAATTTTTAATATTTAATATTAAAATATATATGTGTGTGTGTGCGTGTTTTACATTTCACTAAATAATTTGTAATAATATGCTAATATGATATATGCAAATTATATATATATATATATATAGTATGTTGTACATTTTACTCGCAAAAGACTTGGACCAGAACCCGGCGACCAAAAGTCTTCGCTTAACAAAGCCATTCCGCCCCCTATCTCACATGCTAATATCTAAAATATATTAAAATATATTTCACAAATGATAAAATATAGAAATTTTATATTAAAGGGTATGGTTAAATAATATTAAACTATATATCAATTAGTAAATAATAAAATATTCTTTTGTAATTAGAACTTCAATAAAAAATATTCGAAAATATTTTATTATATTAAACTATGTATTAAAATATATAAAAAAATCTAAGTTAGCGGGAGACGATCTATGAATGAACTTAGCACGCGTGGTGCATCTGAAAGCTCCCTACACCTCTGAGAGATCCCCGTGAGATGTCCCACCGTGCCATGGCCCCAGGAGGGGGCCCTGAGGCCTCCCCTCCTCTTCCTTCCAAATTATAAGTGTTTAAGAAGCTGGTCGCAGCTTGCAATAAACGCCCAACAAGCATGCAGCAGCAAAAGTTCGTAAAATTGTTGGATTCCATACTCACTGTCGCCCTGCCATCTGAAGAACCTTGCAGATCGACCCTAAATCTTGTTGAACGAGGACTCATTAGGTAGTTCGTTGGGCTCTAGCCCTCGCACAAAGTCGTCGACGCATAGGTGCAAAGGAACTGGAGATCTTTGACCAAAGAAGGAATCAGAAGCTATTTAGTCGGTAAGGGCTTTTTTGTTTTCATCTTTGATTCGGTAGAGGATAGGAATCTCATCTTCAAAAATGGTTTGCATTTCATGGGCCCTCAAGGCATGTATTTGAATCAATGGAACCTAGATTTCGATCCTTCTCAGGACGTGCCTTCGGTTGTTCCCATTTGGATACGACCACCTCATCTACCTTTGCACGACTAGAACCCCAAATCACTAGAAACCATAGGAAATAACTAGTAAAATACACAGACCGAGCTGAAAGAAAGGATCAATACTCCTACGCGAGAATCTGTGTAGAGGTGGACCTGGAGGAAGGCCTCCCTTATGCTATAAACCTCACGGTAGTAGACTGGTCCTACATTGAAGAGTTAGACTATGAGCAACTCCTGTTTAAATATCAGCATTGCCATGGCTATGGGAATTTCGCCAAGCACTGAAAAAAGAAAGCAGAGGAGGTGGCAAAGACTACAAAGGGAGATCAATGGACTCGGGTTCAGAAACCAACTTTAGCAAAATAGAATAACCAAACCAAAGGGAAAGGCGTGCCTCCGAGACCTGAAGCCCCACCCTCGGTACAGTTACAAGTGGAAGGGAGCTCTTTCTCGCCAAGAGTAGAGTCACCCAATAACCCTTTTGAAATACTTAGTACCCCTGAAGAACCCCCAACAGCAGCAATTGAAGAACCCTCAGCAGCAGTAGTGGAAGAGGTAGAACAGTAGCCTATTACCACTGTAGAAGATCAAACTATAGAAGAGGCAGCGCCTCTTCAAGCTGGATCTCCAAGAGGAGCTTCCATTCCCCTTTCCTACACAGAAATGACAAGGAAAAAGTCCTCAGAGATCTCGGGCTCCTCGGAAGATGAGACATTTGAGAGGCCATCGAAAAGAGTTGGCAGAAAATCTCACAGGGAAGCAAGGGAAGAAGAAGCAGAGAGACAAAAAATGCAAGGCATCCAGCCCACGATCGAGATGTCCATCTACAGGAATACTAGAACCAGGCCTCCTAAGGGAGGGTCTGCCCACCCCCTGATAGTAAATAATGTGATTAGTCTCTTGGAATTGCAAAGGCTTGGGGAACCCGCTAAATTCTGAAGTTGTAAAGAGCTTACTGCAATCTAAATCCCCTGAGAGCCTCATGCTCCAAGAGACAAAAATAGAAGGGGACACCCTTCTCGACCTTAGCAAAGCGAAATGGAAAAAAATGTTTGGAAAGCAGTGAGTGAAAGGGGCACATTTGGAGGGCTTGCCACACTCTAGGAGGAAGACAAATTCCACCTCAAAAGCTCCTTGGATACGCAACACTAGATTTACACCGAATTCTGGCACAATGCAAGTAAGATCACCTTCGCTCTCTTCAATATCTATGTCCCATTCCTCTTTGCGGAAAAGAAAGATTGTTTTCAAACTCTGTCCGATTTTCTAGATGCATACTCCCCCAAGAACATAATTTTAGCAGGTGACCTAAATTTAGTCTTCGAACCAAAGGAAAAAAGAGGAGGCATCATCAGTAGAGACCCTTTTCTTCCCTTCATTGAAGATTTAATTCAACAGTGGATTTATTGGATTTTAAGCCACAAAAGGGCTCTACACTTGGACAAACAAAAGAGTTGGGGAGGATCATATTTCGGCCCACCTGGACAGATTTCTTCTTCAAAGTACCTTCCTGTTAAGAAAGAAGATTATCACCACTAGAATTCTGCGAAATATTACTTCAAACCACAAGCCCATTCTACTGCAGTTCGAAGAAGAGGAAAGACTAGGGTCCATCCCCTTTTGGTTCAGCCCCCTCTAGACAGAAGGGAAGGCTTTATGGAAACAGTCTCGAATGCCTGGTCCACCCTGCTCAATGGTTCTCCGATTTTTATGTGGGAACAGAAACTAAAGACCACCAAAACAACCCTAAAAGAGTGGATAAAAAAGCCTTCACACTCCCCCTCTTTCTATATAAAGTAGACCACCGAGTAGCTCCTAGATCTACAATTGGACCTTGAACAACAAAACATTACTTATAAAGAAATTCATAAGGAGCAAGAAGCCCAGCTCATCACCTTTCCCTCTTTTAGAATAGAGGAAGAACATTTGAGGCTCAAATCCCGTAACCTTTGGCTGGAATCTGGAGACAAAAACACCTCCTTCTTCCATAAGAAATTTAGAGCTTGTCTCTCTCGAAACTATATTGTTGAAATTACCTCCCACAATGGGACTGTCCACACAGGAATGGCTCAACCAAAAGAGACTGCAACCTCTCACTTTCCGCAACTCTACAAAGAAGATGGGCTAGACTCTGAGGAGGAATCTGTAGAACTCCTCACTCACATCCCGAGTATGGTAAACAAGGAGGATAACTCAAGTCTCCTGAAGCCTTTCATTGAAGAAGAAATCAGCAATGTCATCTGGGGGATGGAGCTAGACAAAGCTCCAGGGCCCGATGGTTTCTCCATCCACTTCTACATAGTTGGCTGGGATATCATCAAGGCTGATCTGTTTCGAATGATCAAAGGTTTCCTCCAGAAATCCAAAATGGGAGGGATCAAAAACTCCACTTTCCTAGCTCTAATTCCAAAAGAGGTGAACCCAGGGTCTTTCAATCGCTTCAAACCTATTTCGCTCTACAATGCCTCTTATAAAATACTCAACAAAATCCTTGCGAACAAGATAAAGCCTTTGCTGGAAAATCTCATCTCTCCCAGTCAAGGAGGTTTGTTAAAGGCAGGCACTTCTTGGATAATATGATTCTAGTGCAGGAAACCATTCACTCCAGCCACCAACGCCAAGAGAAAGGGATGCTTATAAAGCTATATATGGCTAATGCCTTTGATTGGGTAAGTCACTCCTTTCTTTTCCAATTTCTTTCTGCTTTTGGTTTCAAATTTGATTTTGTAAGGGTTATTAAATCTTGCATGGAAAGTCGTGGATCGTCTCTCTAGTAAATGGCAGGTCGGCTATCCATTTCCAAGATTTGAGGGGCATAAGGGAAGGGTGCCCTCTGTCCCCCTTCCTGTACATTCTGATGGCAGAATCTCTTGGTCGTATGTTAACAACAGAGAATTTATTAGGGACACTTCCAAGCATCAAGGCGATGAGAGGAACAGATCCAATCAACCATTCTCTATTTGCAGATGACTCTCTTCTTCTAGGAGGCGCTTCCCTTAAAATTTCTAGGGCATTCAATGAAGTCATCCAAAGCTTTTGTAGAGTCTCCAGAGCTCTTATTAATAAAAAAGGAAAAGTGCGGTGTACAGTTGGGAGGTAGACCAACAAACCATCCACCAAATCGCTCATCCCCTAGGGTTCACAAGCTTTGCCACCTAGGAAAAAAGTCAAGTACATAGGGTTGCCATTAATGCTGGGAACGAGCAAGGCCTCTCACTGGTTGGAAATCATCAGTAAATTAAGGCAAAAATAACAGGGTGGGGTGGCCATTGGCTCACCACAGCCGGAAAGCTTACTCTAATTAAATTTGTAATCTCCTCCCTGCCTATATATCAAGCCTCGTTCCTTTTGGCCCCAAAGATGATCATTGAGCAGCTCTCCAAACTGATTCGAAATTTCCTGTGGCAAGGAGGAAAGGGGAACCAAAAAAAAAAATCATTTGGTAAGTTGGGATACTATGAAAAGGCCTTTATCAGAAGGGGATCTTCAAGTAAGAGACCCTGGGCTGGCCAATCTAGCCTTGGGAGGAAAGATCTAATGGAAGATCTTCTCAAATCACTGACATCCAGTAAGCCAAGTGCTCATCAGAAAATATCTTCATGGGCTTTCAATAAACAATATGGAGGAAGGTACTTCCATAAAAGGAACCACTCTATGGAAGTTCTGTAGTCGAGCATGGGAGTCCTTCAAAGAGCATCTATATAGAATTCCTGGAAACAGGAAAAGAATCATGTTGTGGGAGGATAAAATCATGGGCCTTTAACCCCTCAAAAACTCTTCTGATTTCGTTGATCTCTGTGCATGGCTTATTCAACGTGGCATCCACAAGCTGGCAGATATCTCTGCTTGGGATCCTGGTGGAAACTGGCTTGCTTGGGCACTCTCGCACCCTCTACACAGATTGCAAACGCAACAGAATTCTCTTCTAGCTGCGCTCTCAGGCTTGGCGTTGGTGCATTTGCGTACAAGGGATAAGTGGAGTTGGGGGAATCCGATGTTTACACAACAACAATGGGTTTTGTAGCTCTTCAAGCCCAACCCCTCCAGTTTCACACCTCCACACTGTGGCAGCAATTTTGGGATCCATTTGGTCTCCCAAAGATCAACGTTTTTAGCTGGACCCTCCTGCACAAAAGAGTCTTGAGTGGAGATAACTTAGAAAAATGAGGGATCACTGGGCCACATAGATGCCCTCTCTGCTACGCGGCTCAGGGAACAATGGATCATCTTTTTATTGACTTCCACTTCACTCAAGAATTCTAGACGCAGGCGCTCCAAGGGCTCAACGCCCAAACTCCTTCACAGATCATAGTGTTTAATTTGTTCGTCACTTGGAAATACCGATACCCCCATACAATGAAGAGAAAAGCTTCTTGGTCCAAAATATGGTACATAATACCAAAATATATTTGTTGAATTATTTCATCTTTCAAAACAGCTTGCCCTCATCCACAATCGTTGTTGCCAAATCCAAAGCCTTGTTGTTGGAGATAATGGAGAATCGACACTTCAAGCCAGACAACTCGCTTCTCCCAGAAGAGATCATTTGGCTCGGCTCGCCTATGAAACAATCCAGGAACAAAAAGAATCCCCCTCGGCCTAGCCCCGATCCAGAGTGGTGACTTCGGAGCATTGAAGTAGAATTCCAAAAATGGTAGAAGAACCAGGGTAAAGCCACGATTTTCTTTGATGGTGTGTCCAAAGGAAACCTGGGGATCTCAGGAGCAGGGGGAGCAATCTATGCCCGGGACGATCACAGTAAACTCAAACTTTAGTTGGGGCCTAAGGCAGGACAACAACAACCAGGCAGAAATCTTAGCACTACTCAAAGCTTGCCAGCTTGCTCAGGAGAACGGCGACAAAGACATTCAAGTATTCGGAGACTTGGAGATTGTGATAAAAACCTTACACAAGGAAGATTACTTCAACAATTTGGCACTAAACAAGACCTTGCAGAGACTCCGCAAAGTGATGCAGAACTTCACCTCCATCTCTTTTTACCATATCCTTCGAAGTCTAAACAAGGAAGCAAACGAAAGGGAAAATTTGGGATGTTACTTAGCCCAAGGAGAATTTACAAGGAATGGCAAAGCACCCATATGACACCCTATCCCTTAAACTAATAGCTGCTATCCCAGCCATTCAAGAATAGATTCTTGGCCTTCCGGGACTAGGAAAATTTTGATGTAATAGGGGTTGATTAGGCTCCAGCCCAACCTTTTCACCTTCAATAAAAATAACCATTTATGTTAAATATATATATATATATAATATTTTCAATATATAATATGGTAATAATTAACTTATGTATGGGGGGGGAGCGTGAGGGGTAATTTATTTCCCCGATGAACAATTACAGATTAGATATGCGTGGGGATTGGAAATTTCCACCAATAACTAGGCAGAAGCACTTTCTCTATGGTTAAGTTTAAAGCTAGCCATAGACAGAGGTATACAACAACTAATTGTAATGGGGACTTGATGTTAAACATTCAAAAATTCAAAAAAGAGAAGGAGATAAGTGAACATTATTGGCTTCCCTTGGATCTAAGGATTAGAGAACAAATTAAAAAGTTTGATACCATTGTTTTATATCCATAAGAAGAGAAAACAATAAAATTGTTGATGCGCAGGAAAACATTGTAGCTTTCCTTGAATGAGGTGATCTGCGACTCAAATCAAGGAGATAAATCATATCTATCATATACCATGATATTTAAAAAAAATTGATAAAGATATGGTAGGAATCATTAAGCATTGGAGAATGGGAAGGAATGATAGGGACCCAAGGTATGTATGGGTATTTATTAATTGCGTGATAATAATTTAGAGAAATAAAAGAAGTGGTGGCTCTCGGGAGTGGAATTAATGGCATGTAGCTCATCCAGGTGTAAAATGGCGAAATCACGTGCTAATACAAAGGACATATGTAGATATTCCCCACGCAATCTCACCTTGAAACATAACATTCCTCGTGTCGGTTCTTTACTCCTTAGCAGGCAGAGTAATGCAATAAGATTACAAGTTGGAATATGGAAAGGTTACTGTACAGATACAACATCACAAGGCGAATAAGCAGCAAGGGTATTCAATTCTCAGAAATGAAAATGGAGCTTGATATGGATAATAAGCATGGCCATAAATGGTAAGAAATTGATGTGGAATTGTGTTGAGTCTTAGTTAAAATTTGTTTGAAGTCGAGAATGCCATCTCCAAGTGAGGCAAGTGAAGAGAGGATGGGAACAGCTCAAGAGGCAGTGTCAATGGAAGAGAAAATTTCCAAATTGGAAGTTATTGGGGCTCAGTTAATGGAGGAAGCACGAACTTACTTTTCATTGTTGATGCAAGATGTTGAAATAATGCAGGAGGATGTGGAGAGGATTCAGCTCACTGTGCTGAATGTAGCAACGAAAAATGATAATCTCTCTACAAAAGTGGATGGAATAGAGGTAACGGTGGAAGCGACAATTGTTGAGGTTCTTAAGGAAGTCTTCGGCTTATAGGACCATCCTTTAATCGATGCTGAAAATCTAGGCGAGCTTGAGGAGATGGTGGTGATAGAGGTTCTAGTGCAGGTTAGAAAATGGAAATGTGATGGAAAATGGAGAACTTCCAAGAATGTAGAATTCTTTCAACCTTATTTTTTATCAATGTTATGTAAATTAGGTTAGAAAATGGAAATGTGATGGAAAATGGAGAACTTCCAAGAATGTAGAATTCTTTCAACCTTATTTTTTATCAATGTTATGTAAATTAGGTTAGAAAATGGAAATGTGATGGAAAATGGAGAACTTCCAAGAATGTAGAATTCTTTCAACCTTATTTTTTATCAATGTTATGTAAATTAGTGCTCTATAATGGCTTGTATTAGAAACTATATAAGATAAACTCAATTAGAAGCATAATAGGATATAGGCATGGTAGTGGCATCATCCATTTTGACCAGTTTTGGTTTTGAGTAGTTGATGAACAGTTTGTGAATGTAAGGGTTCTAGCCCATGTTCCAATTTTATAATATAAAGCTACTCGTTTCCTTTA
>APFE030561206.1:212445-236549 GCA_000404065.3 Pinus taeda | reverse complement strand
CACCAATACTACTGGAGTAGAGAAAGAACTTTGACTTGGTTGAATTATACCAACCTCTAGCATTTCTGCAACCATACGTTCAATTTCACTCTTTTGGGCATAGGGATATTTTTATGGCCTGATGTTTGGAGGAACACTTCCTAGAATTAGATGAATAGCATGATCATGATCACAAATAGGTGGGAGACCTTTTGGAGTCTCAAATACCTTGGAATTATTGTCCAAGACTTTTTGGAGATCTAGAGAAATAGGTGATTCCAATGTGGAAACATCTAGCGAACATAATCATGCAATTACACCTCTTTGTTCCTTTTTAGAAGCTTTGTCATACCGTTAGAGCTGATTATCTTTCCTAGTTTCCTGGCAATACCCCTTAATTCAACTTCCTTTCCTTCCACAAAAAATTTCAAGAAAAGTTTTTGAAAATTAAAAGCTATTGTACCCAAGGATTGTAGCCATTGGACTCCTAGTACAACATCCGCGCCTCCCATTGGAATGGAAAGCATTGGGCTAGTCAATACATATTCTCCCATGGATAGCTTGATATTATGGCACTTTCCAGAGCAATTTATTGTTCCTCCATTTGCAACCATCACTTGACACTCTGGTGCTGGATATAAGAAGCAATTCAATTCTTTTGCTACCTTACAATGAATAAAATTGTGGGTACTTCCTGAATCAATCAACACTATTACCTTTTTCTTCTTGATTTGTCCTTCTATCTTAATTGTTTGAGGAGTGGTAATTCCCACCAATAAATTACAAGATATGGTCGAATTCATTTCTTCTTTATCTAGGCTTTGTTCCTGGAGTATATCCTCTTCTTTTGACCTTTCTTGCTCCTTTTCTTCTTCCTCTTCACAATCTATGTAGAATGATTTCTTCTCAGCACACTTATGACCTTTAGTGTATTTGCTATCACAACTATAACAAAGCCATTTTGCTCTTTTTTCTTCCAATTCTTGTGGTGTCAACCTTATAGGTTGTGGAAGACTAGGGAAACAACACTTTCGTCTTTATAGTTGTGAGTGGTAGGCTACCTGGTTGCCATAATTTTACTTTCCATTTTTCTTGCTAACCTGAATGCCTTCTCTAATGAATCAAGTTACCAAAGGTGAACATCATGTTGGATATTATGCTTTAAAGTCCCTATGAACACATCAATCCTATGTTCCTCTGGAATATTTTTTACCCTTATGTTCAATTTTTGGAACTCCTCAATGTGCTCCATCATTGAACCCTTTTGTTTGAGACTTATCAATTGGCTAAAAAAAGTGTTGCTTTTTGTATCCTCATATTGTGCTGTCATTTCTTCCGTAAAAATTGCCCAAGTGACAATTTGTTTACGAGAGAAAAGCCATTGATACCGTACAAACTGATTTGGTTTCAAATATAAAGTTGCAATACGTACCCTTTTGTGTGTTTTGCACATTATTGATATTAAAAAATTGATCCATCTGTAATATCCATGTTGTGGGATCCTTGCCATCAAACTTCCTCATATCGATTTTTGGAATATGGTGGGTCTTCGTTCCCACATTAGAGTCTATGAAATCATGATTAACATTTCTTTTGTTCACATCATGAGTTTCCTTTACTACCTTTTCACCATTAGTAAGTATTTCTTGTAGAAAATTTGTCAAATATGTCTTCAAATCTACCATGTCTGTCTTCAAATCTGTCTTCAAATCTATCTTCAAATCATCCATCTTAGCTTCCATGCCCTTTATCTTAGATTCCATGCCATTTATCTTGGCTTATGTTAGCTTTTGTGCAAGTGACACTTGTTGCACTTGGTCTTGTAATTTTGATATATCATGTAGCATTTCTTCCTCTTCTTCATGAGTCATGTTGGAGCTTTCAGGTTGCTTACTAGGTGTTTGCATTTTCTTTCCTCAAGGCATTAGTTACTGATAATAATGCTCTACTATGCCCTTTGAATTCCTTCAAAATAAATTTTCAAACCAAGCTTAAGAAAAAATTTAAAAAAATCTACACATCTTTTTTCACTTTGTAGGAGATTGATATTGCCTATGATGTATCTCTGTACTTTTGGATCATCTAGTTCTGATACTATGACTTGCAGTAGCCCTCTATGACCTCTTTCCAATGCCACCAGTCTGATCCAAATTGGATTCCTCAAGGAAGAGTTATGCGAAATCTTCCACAGTGACCTGATTATAGACTAGTTCAGTAGAGCAAACTTGTACGACGTGCCACGAGTCACTGTTTCGACCTTTGGCTCTAAAAAATATATACAAGAAACTTTAGTCTATTCTCTTTCTGCACCTTCTTACGAAATTTCAATCTGATGCTCAGAGAGAAAGTTATGACGATTTTCCCCAGGTCATCTGTTTGGAATGTAATTCGGGAGTCTGCAAAAAGACCAACTTCCTCAGATCATATCTCCCCAAATATACCACGAAAAGCTCTGAAATTCGGACCTGAGGTTCAACGAGATTTCTTCTCAAATATTTTTTTTTTTAGCTTTTGAAACATCCCAGAAAAGAAGTTATAGTGAAAATACCACAATGACCTATTTGGAGCAGCAAAACCCTAGAATCCAAAGCTCTGATACCAAATGTTATGAAACCAGCTCAAGAAAAAGATAGAAAAGATAGATCAATGCCTTAGAATTCAGCCTCTTCGAGGGGGAAACCTCCTTTACATTACATAAATGAACAATTCTTGGATGATTCAAATGACAAAACCTCCTTTCTACATATAGGAGTCTAAGGAGTCAGAATATGACCCAACTGACCTAACAATAATAATATAAAGCCACAAAAATAACAATAGAGGGATTCTATGGGGCACAATAATAACAATATGGGGACAATAGGGGCATAGAAATATTAATAAGGGATACAACTACAATAGTAATGGGGTAATCACTAGTATTATAGGGACCCAACATAATATTAGTGGGACACTATCTATGTGAAAAGAAATAGGTCCCAGGCTCATCAAATCCAGCTTCATTCCTATCACAGATAAGAAACAAACAATGTAATGATTAAATATGAAACACCAATCTTAAAATAACATGTATCAAAGAAATGTAGTTGCAATGTTACAATGAAAAATACAAAATATAGAACCTATTTTTACCTGAATTTGACATATAGTAATCTTGCATGGTCAATGGAACATGTATACCAAAATATGGGTCCTAGTGTATTTCAATTTCCCAATTCACATCTTTGTCCTCATTTTGTAGATTGTGAACGTGATCTTCTCCAAATGAACTATCATTATGTGCCTCCAAAACATTATGTTCTTTATCAAGTTCATTAGAGAAATTCGTTATATTGTTTTCTCCCCTTCATCACAATCTAATCACCAAAGAGTTAGTGCTCTTTCATATGGAAAATTGTTAATGTCATACTTTGTTACATATAATCTTAAGCATGTATCGACGTGTTTATCAAGGTTGTTCCTCAGTTTTGTCTTCAAGAATGATAATATACTAAACATTCTCTCATCCTATATTGATCCCAAAATCATGGTTTGACACAAATATGCTAATTTGAAATATTCTGACATGTTTTCTTGCAGGTATTGGTTAGCACTTAAAGTAGTCCATAATCTTGTTATAACACCATTTTCAATAAGATTCTCCAAAAAGGGATACTTCTTCCACATTGTTTCAACAAAGAGTTCACCTTTTTGACACGATTTTGATGAATCTAAAATACCTTTAATTTATTCTCCATGTATCAATACTTTATTGCAAAAGTGGTCTTCTAAACATTTTAATCTCTTTTGAAAAATGACTTTTAAAGTTATTGGACATTGAAAATTGTTCCAATATTGAGGGCATACCACACACATAGCCTCCAACAATTCATCTGGAGGAAATCGTTCTCTTATCTTTGATGATAGCGATCTTGCAATTTCTATCAAATTTTGTCTCTGAAATCATAATATTATCAAATTGATCTCTTGACATGGGTAAATCTTTAGTGATTTGTCCCTTCTTACTAATATAATGAAAGAGAACCATATACCCATGCACTGTGATACATAGTATCCCTTTTTCATCAAACATCAAAAAAATTTCAGTATTTTCTATATTGATGATCTTAGTCCAACTTGTAAACTCTGGACTAGTAAAAGAGTCTGGCATCATATACAAATTATCCAATGCAAGGCAAGTTGACTTTCTCACATTTGTGTATTCTGCAATATACATTGTGTGATTCTAAGGCATTTTAGGACATTCATTTCAAGTAGCATAGGAAGAATTCCAGTTAATGTCAATAATGTCTCTATATAAGTTAGTCGAAAAAGAAGATCTTGAGATTTGTCTACATTGTTGCGATTTTCATACAACAACCCTACCAAAGATTTGAACTCACTAAATAGTCTTTGAGCTGGTCCATTTAATGAGATTCATCTTGTATCAACATCTTTCAGTAGTTTTTTTCCATCCGTAACACCAACTGTAAATTTTTGAAACTCTAAATATCATTTGGGACTATGAGAAAAGTATGCATGAGTCTCACATACATGATCTTCAACTTTTGAAACTGGTGGAAACTTGCTTACTATTTTACATGCAAGATTCATCCTATGAGCCATACAATGAATATTAAGCATATATGGTGAAGTTGATAGTTGTAGTTTAACACAAAGGCCATTCCTTTGTCCTTTCATTACCGATGTTCCATCTACTCTAACACATACCAATTTTTTTGCAATCATTAAATGATCCATACCACTTTCCTTCAAACTATTAAGAACAAGTTTATAAATATTTTCAGTTGTAGAAGTCTCTCTCATATTTTTAATCCCAAGTGGATGGGATTAAAAACTAACCATTTAACATAGCCATTACTTAATTTTTTTTTTAATAAATGAATAAATTAATATCGTAATTTAAATATTATTTTTCAAAAACTAGCTGTTTAATATAACTGTTACTTAATAATATTCGTTTTTAATAAATTAATAAATTAATATCATAATTTAAATATTATTTTTCAAAAATAGTCATTATTTGAAATTATGGTCTCTACATTTCTCTCTATTTAATCCTTTGCCATGGTATGCCTCTTCATATGGTCCTGATGATGAACCACATTTTTTGGTTCGAAACAAATAGGCCAAAAAATTCTCTTATGTGATTTATACCGAAAGAATTTTATTAAAATTATATTCATGCATATAATTTAGATCCCACTGCCTCCATAAATGAAAGATGAAACAATTTCTATTGTAGGAACAATATTTTTAGCTGACATGTTTGAGAGCTAAATATTTTGACTACAAGATGTCAATAGTCTGAAACTTACCTAATGAAGTCATTTACAAGTTACCTACACATTGAGGGATGTTTTAGTTACCATCTATCCTATACTCTTGGCGTGCTAGAGGTTTATAATGGGTTTATGGTGACCCTATGATTCAAGCAAGGGTTGGAGTATTGTTGTTATTCAGTTGTCTATATATTCAATAGTGTTTGCATCCATCACCTCATTCCCAATACATCTCATGTCAAGAATAGGCAAGTGTTGGCTTCTCAAACTCTCATTGGTTGACAAAGATTATGTAGCTTCCAATAGAGCCACGCTCAATTTCCACATCATGATCCTAGATCCAACATTTAATTTCTCATATTTTTAATGCAACCCATATTTAAGGAGTGCTACTACATATGCCGCATGAAAAAAATACTCGTCTACTAATGGCTATGGAAATATACTTTTATGAGAATGTTTCCATGTTTTTGAACATAAATTCTCACCTTTCTCTAATATCTCATGATAGGCGGAAAAAAAGACAGATTATAAAATTTGTAGAGAAAAAAGAATCCAAACAGTGCATAAAAACTCCCATCTGGTGGTGGATGACGCTTTTTATGGAGACAAGGGTACCACTGACAATTTGTAGCTACAGATGAATGTGAACATAAAAAGGAATTAACAGTGGATTTAGCTAGTGATTGGCATTTTTCTCAATCAGAGTCACCAACCAACTCAATCTTTGTTCCAGAAATTTATTTCCTTGTAATCCTCCTACCATTTTGAAGACTTCCAACTTGATGTGGATAACATTAGAATAATGATAAAAAATGGTTGTAGCCAAATTGTAAACACAAATGTTTTATCTGGAAATTCATTTGATTGTTGGAATAGTACATTTCTTTATGGCTCCTCTCAGAAAGCTTCTTGTGTAGGAGTATGACTGACTTCTCAAAGGAATCATTCAAACCATAAGCTGGAAGTGAATATGCATAAAATTGGTGCTCCACTGACCCAATGTTTAACTTCACTCACTAAAGTTTTCAATTTGAATCAAGGCTTCCTTTTACCTGCCAAGGAAAAACTAATTGTAATAATTTCTTCTTAAATATGGCATCATAATCTAGTATAGTAATAATCGAAAGACTAGTTTCAGGTAAATTAAGAATATAAATGTTTTATTTTCTCCTCATTATACCATTGCTGATGTTGACCATTAGAAAGAAAACTACATCTCATAGTACATAAACTGATTAACCTCATTTTGTAAATATAGCAATCTAATCAAGAACATGCATGCTCTAAACTATATAATCAACATTCATAAGTTATCAGCCACATCCAGAGCTTGAACTATGTAAACACCACTGTGCTACAAGACAATCACTTTGAATCACTAAACCTCATAAACCATAACTGAAAAAATACCATACATGACCACAAATTCTACCTAATCTTGACATCTAAATAAACCAATGTGAAGTTAATTATATAAGTTATGTTAAAATTAAAGAAATTCCATCTGGAATAGAAGCAAGATTGGATTCTTCAATGAACATTCAAGAATAAGTCAATAAGGTGAAATCTAGGAATAATGCCTCAGCCCATGTGCTTGCTAATCATCATCTAACTACAAGAAAGTATCATATGCTAGAAGAGTGCTAGAAGATTCAAAATGCAAAGATATTTCCTTGAGAATACAAAACCAGATTCGATGCCACAAAATCTGGGCCATGATTCATTCTGGCCTTCAACAAACAATGGAAATCTCACGAATCCATGGACCAAAACAAGAACCATTAAATCTAAGAACTAAAGGCTTTGATATAAACATACATTTTCTTTAAATCCTTATCAAATATTGTTGATTTTTGTATATATGGTTGGTGAAGTCTAGGAATAACGCCTCAACCCATGAGAAGCCTCATAGGGCCTAGACCCCTCGTGCTCTAGTATATGCAGGAAAACCATAGGGGACATGGTAACTTCAACTAAATCCAAAGTTTCGACATCAACATCAAAGGCCAACAAGTGATGAGGACCATGGGTGAGGTAGAACAAAATGCAAAATCCTATGGGTTTTGGTGAATAAAGTATAGACAACAGGGGATGCCTTTCTATTCTCTACTACCAATGGACCCCCACATGATACTATAGTCTTATGATTGCAGAATTATTTATTTAAATATATAATTTTTTTATTAAATTAGAAATATTAATTACAACTTCCCTCACTGGGGGTACTCCCACTCATCTCCTAACCGTATTAGTCAATTCGATGCAAAGGTGGGAGTTGAGCACTCTATGATTGAGACAGGGGTTCATACTGGAAGGTGATTGGAACTTGAATCATTTATGGAAACAACTCAACGTTGCCACCATTAAAATTCCACTATTATATATGATACCTAAATAGTGATTACTTAGCAAAATGAATCGTTTCCACAAAAATTAACCTAGTATAAGGGCTCGGAAATACCTTACCAGTTGTAGTAACCACCTTGCCTCAAACAAGAGTGCATTCATCCTTATCTCACTTTAAAAGAAACATGTGTTGTTCCATAGTCTGACCTCTTCTCTTCCACTTCCTGAATTGAGCTAAAAAGGATGAATATTCATTGGCACAAAATCTCGATGGTCTCCTCGGCACTGCACTACTCTGAGTATTGTCACAATAGCCAGAAAGCATTATTGATGAAGAAGGATATAACATAAACCATTTCCAAATGTCAACAATGTTAGTAGGTTAAGGTAGATATTATGCAAATCCTATTAGGCTACAAACACTTATTAGTTTTCCCTTCTTAAGCCCTTCATGCTATACCGAAATCTCTACCAATATGAACGAAACAAACTACCCTCTCTCTACTATAAGCTCTGAAGATTACTTTAGGGAACTTACTGCTCCCTAAATACACAACTTGAATGTATTTATTTCCTATAAACCAAAGTCTATAAACCAAATCTTCTTGCTTGAAACAAATCATGGCTTGTGTAAAACTCATGAATGTGTTGTTCTACTCTGATATATTGTCTACAAACCAAAGTCTCTTTCTCAAAAACGAGTCACGACCTACACGAATGGAGACTGCGTTTCTTTCTAGAAAATGAGTCACGACCTACATGAATGGAGACTAAGTCTCTTGCTCGAAAATGAGTCACTACCTATGTAAAACTCTCAAAAACGAGTCACAACCTACACGAATGGATACTAAGTCACTTACTCGAAAACGAGACACGACCCGTGTAAAACTCATGAATGAAGATTGTATAATTTATACAGATGAATCCCCTGAATTCAACCCTACCCTCGATTTTGAAACCAGTAAATCGGGGTGATTGCAACCAAATCCAACATCCAAACCAGGAAATTGTGCAATTGCAAGAAAATCCAACCTCCCAAACCAAACAAATCGGGCTTTGCATTGTTTACCTGTCGTTCTTTTATGGCTAAAATGTAATAAATTTTTATTTTTTAAATCAATTTTGGGCTAACTACAGAAAATGGGTGTATTATAAAATATTCGCCCCTCCAAAATATAAAACCCCCTGAATTTCATCCTTACACTAAGATCTACCCCTAAAATTTTCTATGCACATCATGAACATGTAATTTACAGGTAATAAATAAACATCTGAACATAGGGATCACATACTTATTTGGGAATCAATAAGAAGGACTAATTCCCTCTCATAATAGTTGCCAAAACATATATTAGGTCATGCATTCAATAACCATTCATTTACTAACCAAAACATGATCAGAGCCATAACTAAAGTCTATCATAAACCATGCTTATAACCAGCATATAACTAGCATAATAGAAATGATAGAATAAAAATCAATGCCACATAATAATAAGTATAAATACTCATGAATTACAGGAGGAAAGGATCTCATATTAACATTTTCAAATCTAACCAAGTTAGGGATTTCCACGTACCAAATGACCATAGATTGGGCTGAACGAAATATTTCTTTCATCCAATCAGCCCCACACCATATTCAAAGCATGAATGTGGGATCTCATGGAAATAACCAACCAAAAACAAACCAAGGATTCCATAGGCCAAACCACCTCAACCCTCAACTAATGATTCCACCTCACAATCAGACATCACTAACCATCACTAGATCAGTCTCTACCCAAGTTGTCCGGGGCTCTAGAGAATTTTTTCTTGGCTTTAGGACTACTAACTAAAGCAACAGTTGTTGTAGGGCTCCAGAGCACTTTCCCAACCAAGGCTTCAAGACTAGTAACTCAACCCACCAAGGCTCCAAAGCATTTGTCCAAACAAGGCTTCCAGGACTAGTACCTCAACCCAAGTTGTTCTAGGGTTTCCAAAGAGTTTGTCCAACCAAGGCTCCATGAACTGATAACTCAACCCATAGCCATAAGGCAGATGAACACCAACCATGAATAAAATGGGAAAACCCATTACACCATGGCTATCCATGAAATGTCAAGGCTTAGGAAAAACCACTATCAATATAGAAAAACCTCCAAGCTAATGATAAATCATAACCAAACAACAAAATGCATATGTCAGGCATGCAAAAACTAGCAAATAAATCATATATGCAACTCAGTACCTACAAAGTAAAACCATTTTGGCTCTTGATTCTATTGTCATCTTGTGCTTTCCTGCTTTTAATTTTCTTTCTTTTTCCAAATCTAAAGTATGCCAAAATCCTCCAAGAGTGCTCCAAGAAATTCTAAGTTTGCAAGAGTATGAGAGAGATGATAGAAGAGAGATCCAAGCAAACACTGATAAAAGGTTGTGAATTGATCCTCATAAGCCTTTTTATCATTGAGGCCTCTATTTTCTTCATTTTTCCTTAATTTTCATTCAGTTTTCTTCACATGCAATTATGTGACCTTTCACATTTATTTTCTCCTATTTTCCATTATTTTCATAAATAAAATGCCAATTAATGCCTCTTTTACTTTTCTAATTTCCATAGCCATTTATTAATCCCAAGTGATCCCCATCACTATGTTTTTGACCAATAGTTAGCTTAGAATACGTTTCCCATGACCTTCATCTTATTTTTCCTATAGTAACTATATTACATGGATTTTTAATTAGGGTTGTTACAAAACCCTCCCCCTTGGTGGAACATCGTCTTCAATGTTCAATGACATTTATAAACCAACAAACACATGTTTCCCATGGAGCTTTATCACATATCTCGACACAACATTTACATCATATCCATCTGCTGAAAACATAATCAACATATCATGAACACCATATTTCTTATTGGAGCTTTGTAACACAACTCGATGGGGTATTTACATACATATGCATATACAGACATAACCAACACACAACATCAAAAATATACCAAAAGACATATGCTCAACTAGCGAATAGAGAAGGATACATCTCCCACATCTGATCAATCATCTCCCTTGTAGCTTCATCGAGCTGAAAGTGCTTCCACTACACCTTTACTTGCTCGGTTTCTCGGTTATCGAGCATCAACATCTTTCACTGCAAAATGCACTGAGGTTCTCGCTGGAATTATCCTTCTAGCTCCACCTGCAATACAAACAATTCAATTACATGATCAAAATATTTCACATAATTCTTAAGCAGTGAGACATGGAAAACATCATGGACTTTCACTATTGGAGGTAGTGCGAATCGGTAGTCTACTGGTCAAATCTTCTCAAGAATCTTGAAGGGACTGCAATACTGAAGTGCCAACTTGGCACATGATCCAATCCTCAAGTATACTTCCGTAAGTATACTTGTTCCCCACCTTGAAACTTGCTAAACATGTTGTGTTGATCTGCATAGATCTTCTTCCTGTCATGTGCTACCTTTAAATTCTTCTTAATTACTTGCATTTCTTGTTCCATCTCTACCAACATGTTTGGTCCAATCTATAACATGTTCACCAGATCTCACCAACTGATAGGATTATTACAACTCCATCCATAAAGCACCTTAAACAGACCCATCTTCAAAGATTCTTCACACCTTTTGTTATATTCAAACTACACTAGTGTGTTAGGTTCCTATACTAATAGGAGTCATAATTTTTAATGGCTGAGATTAAACCTATAATATGTACATACCTTTGCTTTTTACAAATGTTTTCCATATTCAAAAAAATAAAAAAATGTAAAGAGGTATGTCCTAAAAGAAAATCAAAGGACAAAAAGAATAAAAAGGTAAAAAAAGATGAAAAATATGAACCCCAAGGAAAGAAAAGACCATGAAAGTGTGCAAGTCAAAATGCCACTCCTATTTTCTTTTGATGCAGAATAAAAGATTGTGTGCAGCTTGTTATCTTTGCCACAATCCATGAATAGTCAAAATATTTAAACTTGGCTATTTCATGTTTTCAATTTTATGCTTATAGATAGAGAATACAATCTGACCAAATTGTTTAATCTTGGCAGATAATTAGATTAGGTAGAGTGAATAAAAGGAGCTCAATTGTTTAATCTGAGCCCTTGGATGTAATAAGGTTAGATTTAGTTAGATTAATATTGTAAAAGAAAAGAAAATGTTTTGACAAGGGTTTGCCAACTTAAGTGCATCCTAATAAAGAGAAGTAAAAATGGTAGGATGAGTAGGTGGGTAAGTAGAAGAATGGTTGCAAAATTGTGATGATTATTAGATAAAAGCATATTATTCACCTTCATCATCAAAGTTCTAAGTATGGATGAAAATTGGGCATGTATCAAGTTCACAAATACCAATTGATTAACCTCCTTTATTACACCTTTCACTTAACTAATTTCCAATAAAAAATCATAAGTACCTGAAATCTTATGTTAAAGGGGTTCATAGCATTTCTCTGACTTCTAGAGGGACTGGACCCTCAGCCTAATGGATTATAGGTCCTAAGTACTAAAAGTCCCCTCATGAACATTCACCCCTTTCAAATCACTCATATTTCGCAAAAAATCCCTTTTCCTAAGAAAAAACATCATTTTCCTACGGAAAAGTCATTTTCCCCTAATAAACCCCTTTCTCTAAGGATATGCCTTGTTATCCTAGAAGAAGTAGTCATCCCCCATGGAAAAGACCCCTTTCCTCAAAAAACCCAAAAACACTTCAAGCCTAAGTATAATGTGTTTACAAAGATCAAATAAAGGAGAAACATTACACTTTAGCACTTTCGTTTCACATTAATTTCTAACTTATATGTATTAATTCCCAAAAAGCAATAAAACCCTTCCTATATATAGTTATATAACAAAACCCTTATATTAATACCCCTCCCTGAAAGTTTGAAACACAAACTTTATAATAGGCCCTACCCCGAGAAAAGAATTAATTAACCGATCTGCAGTTAATTAATAATCGACTTCTACCAATGAAATCACCCCCGATGCCCTTAATATGCAATAATCCATTGATTAATAAAATCCCATCCCTATTAAACCTTCGTCAGGCCCCTCCACTAACCTTCGTGCAAAAACCCCAGCCCAATCATTGTACGATCGACTTGCGTTAATCCAACAACGGACGATCATATCGGGCGGCCTCTGAAACCCGACCTTTACCCACCCGATATGGGCAGTTTTCTTTTGGGTCTCGATGCTACGTGGCACCCTATCAATGGCATCGGGCGGCCTCCCCCCGAAATTGCTCCAACCCCAAAAGCGGTGCGATCATATCGCTTATTGCCTCTCGCTAAACGACAAAAGGTCACATCTCCAACTAAAATTCAAATGTACCCTTTTCCCCATGTGCCCGCCAAATTGGTTGACTTTGCAAATAAACTAAATAACTTATTGTTTTGTTTTTATTGTGAAAAATATGCTTAGACCTCCATGCAAGTGACAGACTACGTACAACTGCCAACCCACGTCCAACTGCCAACTTGAAGAAGTTGCTGAACTTCCAGTCTACGCTTCAGTCACGTATGCCTCCTGCAGCCATGCACAATCGCCCATCACCCATTCAGGGCCAAAATTCTAGGTATTTACCCAAAATCAAAAAGAAACCCTATCTCATTCCTAAAACCTACTACTCAATTGCTTGAATAAGTAATTAAGTGAAAGAATTTCTTAGTGACCCGAAACTGCTATGAATTGAACCAATTTGCCCCCAATTTGACTAAAAACCCTTTTTGCCCATTCTTAAATCCACAAGAACTAAGAATGGACACCCCAATTGCAATGGATGTCCGACCAATTACCACTCCCCACTTGGATTTAGATCATCTCCCTTTGGTAGGCAAATATTTCCAAATCAAAGAAACCTCTATCAATGAATCCCCACTGAAATTATAATGCAGGTACAGAGACCAGTACTTAAACCACGCAGTCAAAATAGGTCTTTGGGAGTCTAATTTTCCCAAATACCAATTCCCTCGAGTCCATATCTTTCCTAAAATTGTTCACTATTGCCATGCAAACTACAGTACCAACATAAGAGTAGTGATGTCCCCTGATCATACTGTACTTTTCCCCATCACTGCTAAATACAAAAACGAAATGTTGCAGTTGCAACTAGGACAAAATCTAACCCCCATTTCTATTGGAGACTTGCTAGACAAATTCCCTAGGATTACCCTTGCCAAACTTGCTGAAATATTCCAGACCTTTATTGTGGAAGAGAAACATGTTCCAAAGGATCCTCCCCCATACATGTGGACCATATTTTCTAAACATGGCCAAGACATTGTGTCAATGATCTCTAGTGTCTTGGGCTATACAACCAGTGAGTATGTTGATGAGATCATTCTAGCCTTCATGTCTATTTTCACTCCTGGACAGCCCCCTGCCATCATGTTTGATTATGCCAAATTCATAGTGGATAAAATGCATGATTAATTCTTGAGAATGAGAAATTAAAGAGTATTTAAGTACTCCTCAGTTTTGTACCACCTTTTTCTATATTATCAAGCTAATAAATTCCCATTCACTCTTCAAAAGCTTGATACTAGAGGCAACCCTAGATTAGTAGTCTTTTGGACCCCTTTGATCCACCAATATGAATCTCCATATACATACACAAACTTCACAGACCTTTTTGTGCATCTTGTAGTGACCATGCTGCTAGGAAGTCCTCCTCCAAGGATCAGTTCAGATGTCAGGAGGGTCCTACAGCTGTCTAAAAACACAAAGTGGGAGATTGGTAGTTGTACCAAAATCACACTAAAATAAGAATCTATGGCTATGAGGTAGCACCATACAAGTTACCAAGATACCTCCCAATGAGGTTATTTGCTCTGGAGTACTACATGTAGATAATCAACTTAGATGAAGTACATTTTATAAAGGCCAAGAAGAAAGCTCAACTCAAAATAAAATACTAGCTAGGTTGTATGTAATAATAGAGAACCTAGAAGAGAAGTAGAGGAAATAATTCAAAGGATCAAATTGAAACAAATCTTCATATGGAGATATGACCCCTTTGATTTCATATGCAATAGAAGATAGAGAAACAAATTGTCTCCCTACATCCACCACATAATTCCTGAGATAGAACAATATGCAAATCAATTGGAATGGGTGGAAAACACTCTAGTAGACAGAGATAGCACAAAAGTTGTTGTTGAAAATACATTATTTGATATAGAGAGGAGACTTGATGAAGATTCTTTCATATAGGTACCAGGAGAACCCCAAGCCCAAAGGGAAATACAAGAAACCAGTGAGAAACAAGCAGAAGAATGACCTCAGGTACAAGAAGAGTCAGAACAACCAGATTTATCAGAAGAACTGACTCAAACAAGACAACTAGAGCACAATATGAATACTCCCCCTATCATGCAGACTCCTCTAAATGAGGAGAAGAACCCCAAAAGAGACAGGGAGGAGGCTGCTCCTTCTGGCAGACCAATTTCATAGACTTATGTCAAGAGGAAAAGGTTAAATCCTTTCTTAGAGCGAGAATTCAAAGAAGAAACTGTTGGAGCCACAGGCACAGAAAGAGCAAAGAGCAGGCATGCTACTCCCCCTCGAGGAACACATGAACCTTCCACAACACCCACTCAAGTGTTGGAAAGACAAAAAAGTGTGGAAGTATCCTCATTTAGAGCTCCAGGTGGCCAAGACCAGGACATTAGAGAAAAATACAAAGAAATAAAGGCCAAAAATAAAAGGCTAAAGGCTCAAAGTTGTGCACAGTACCTCAAAATGGCTCCCACAAATCAAACAAGGCTTAGGTTATCCTTTGATGTGAAAGAAGGTAAAATTCAAATGACTTTCCTAAAGCCCACCACTCAATAGCCCAGGTCAATAGCTGACTACCTGAAGACAGATTTTGAAGTGCTGGCAAAGGATATACATCCTATTGACCAGATATAATTACATAAACAAACAAGAGAGATGGTGTATTCCACGTTGACTAGCAAGGCCATTGCAGCCCACCAGTTACAAAACTTGCTGAATAATATATCAGCACAATTCCAACTAGAGAAGGCCTCCTCAGATGTAAAGATCCCAATGATGTAAAGGTTGTAGAAAGGTTAATTAAAAAGAAGAATGATGACATAGTTGCCTTGAAAGAAGAGCTCAAAATTCCACATCTGCATCATCCAAAAACAACATAAGTGATAGAAACTCAGAAGGAACAAGAGGAGCTTATGGAATTGGTCCCTAAGCTAAATGATCAAATGAAAGAAATAGAGAAAGAGTTGGACAATTTGATTTAGTCTAAATAGAATGAGTTGGCCACCACTCCATAGACTATTATTCCCATAGTCTCTACTGCAGTTCCCTCAACATTGGCAGCTTCCTTAGCACCAACAGCTCCACTTGTTACAGCCATGCTAATCACAGCCGAGCCCACAAGTGCAGTTATGTCAACTGAAAAGACAACCGAATTAGTGAAAACCATGGAAGAAATGACCATCCAGGCTACAGAGCTTAAAAGGCTTAAAGAAAAAGTGACAAGCTTAGAAACTGACTGTAAGATTGCACAAATACAACAAAAAGAAGAAGCACAAAAAAAACCTATGGATGGGTGAGAGGATAAAATTCCTTGAAAAATACTTAACATTGCCAAAGCCACTAGGAAAAATAAAGGAGATGCTCTGGGCCAACATCATTGACTCTGTCAATGATGTTTGGCCATAAATTCAAGTAATTTTTAGCAAACTGAACAGGTGAAAGTGATCACCGAAGCAATTCAAAAGACAAAAGAAGACTTGGGAGACCAGCCTGAAGAAGCCAACCAACTCATTAATTTCTTGAATAGCAAGAACAGGTATCAATTAGATGAACTTGGTATAAAGGATAGAACTGAAACCATCAGAGAAATAAAAAAGGTTCTTACTAAAAGGAACCTTATGCTCAAATTAGAGAAACGATGTCGAGGCATGCAAGCTGATATTGATAGATTCATGACAAAGTTTGGAATTTTGAGGGAAAAATGCCTTCCCAGTCCTATGGTCACCCATGACAAACTTATGACCCAACAAGACTACGTTGATAGATTAAACAAGTTGGCCAAAGACCAAGCAAGCACTTCAGGAGTTAAAGCATTTCCCACAAGAAATTATTGTATGATAATCTGGAAAATATGTTCTTCTTATATCATGAGGTAAAGCATATGTTTGTCAATAAGCCAAGTTTTGCCAAATACACTGAAGCAGACAAGATATACAGAAAGATGATCAAGGCAAAAGTACCTGAAGATGAATGGTGGGTAAATATGACAAATTCATTATAAGTTACCATAGTAAATCTACATGGAAGCCAGGTGAAACAGGTGAACAGGGTCAAAGAGTAGCAGGTAAAGAGTATCAGTGAATTGAAGACAAAAAGTGATTCCAGCACACAAATATCAGTCAACTTAAAGAGCCAAATTCAAACTACAAATAGCCAGCACAATCAAAATAAAAGGGACAACATGATGCAATTTTCCATTTGTTTCAATCTTCATGATTGAAGATATTTTTGATTTCCTAGATTCATTCTCAAATTGTTATGAGATATTTTGTAATATTTTTTGTATAAGTACTTCAAATTTTGAAGTAGTTAGGGTGGATTCAAAGAAATTTCTATAGACAGTTTCCTCTCAAGTTAAAGTGCTATTGTATCAAGACTAGATTTGGCTTACTGGATTATGAAATAAAGCTCAGACATTTCACATGATTCTTGAGTAAAGGGAAAGTCAAATAAGTATTTTCTCTCATGTTTATTATTGTTTCTCTTCATGTTTATAAATAATCATGTGTCTCTATGAAATATGAATGGTAAACTAGGAATGATATTTCAAAACTAGCTTTAATGATCTTTGTCTTAACTATTTACTTTCTCAATGTTTTCTACTAAACTATCTTAGTCTGGGAATTCTTAATTTCTCCCTTACTTCCGTAGTTTCCCCCAGGTCTATAGTAAGGGATTCTTACTTGCCCTTTGCAACTGATCTCCTCTGGCTCTTCATCTTGATCCCAGTCTAAGGATTCTTAATTTCCCTTTCACCCTGGTTAGGACTACCTCATCCATTTGAACCTATAGATTTGCCTTTTTCTTTGCTAGCCTACCCTGTGAACTCTTCCTTTAGTGATTGATCTGATTCATTTAGGCCATCTTTTGATTGAATACATAGCCCAATGGCTTGAAGGCCTTGTTCTATCCATCGGTTTCCATAATTCCACCACCCAACCAAATTCAAAACCTCATAAGCAATAAGAACTAGCCTAAAATCCCACCCAAAACAAAGCTAAATGATAAAGGGAGAGCCCTCTCTAGACTTAGGTTGGCTAGAACCTGAGTCTAAAAGATTAGGTTTGTGGTTACCTCAGATTATTCCTTCTTTTTATAACTTCTAGGGAATACTTCTGAGTGATAACATAGTGGTGACTCCACTTGGGATCTCAAACCCTCAGTCTTAATAAACCTTTGAGAAATTTCAAATTTTTATTTCAAGGCTCTTAAATGGTTTATTAGAAGTTATTTATAAAATTTCATAAAAAATAAATAATCAGAGAAAGCTTGAAATCTGACTTCAAGGAGAACTCATTATACTAGGGCCAACCCTAATCCAAACCCTCCCCCAGTATTTGACAATCCCAACCTTATTCTGAGAATATCTAGAATACAAGAAAGTTCAGTAAGCCCAAGACCTTTAATCAAAGCTGATTCCTTCCCTAATTAGTAGTTTTTTTTAGAGGACCTCCCCTTTGACGAGTTTTTTGACCTTTCCATATTTAGAACAAAGTCTGAGAGTGCACTTGATGACATAGTGCTAGATCCAAAATTCATAGTTGAACTTGAAGTCCAAACGGAAAACTTGTCAATTGATCAGTATCTTCTGAATTCCCCTCAGTCATCCGTCACTACTGCTAAGATCCCTGAACTTTCTAAAATAGCTTCAACTCCCTTTAGTTCACCATTATTCCCTCACACCTTTGAAGTTCATTCCACACCTCCATTCATACCTTCACTTCCCCATCAACCTATCACTACCTATCAAACACCTAGTACTCCCAGTTCCCCATCAACCTCTGTACCACCCCCTGGTGTTATAGACATTTTTGGGCACTTCAACCCCAATCACAAATTTCCATAAACTGAGGGCTCTTAAGTCCCTAAAAGGGTTTATTCACTGCCTAAAGGAACAAGGTCAACTGATTACATCATCTCCCAGAAGTTCTCCACTAAAAACTGCTCATAAATGGTCAAAACTGGACCATACTGAAAGCTCCATGTAGAGAGTGTGATGCATATCACCTTCCCAATGTACAGGGTGTGATGCATACTGTTTTTCTCCTCTGTAGGGTGCGATGGTCGGGAATGGACAAATGGCAGGGACGAAAATGCGAGGTGGAAGATCATGGAATCTTCCAGAAGCTTCCACTCTGACACTTGCCAGTCCATTTTCGACCAGTGATGAGTAAGAGATCTTCATTCTCCAAGTGGAATTAGGAACTATCAGAGAGAAGACACTAATCAAGATCCCAAAAGATGACTCACCTCTCTGTAATCATCTATATATAGATCCCTCATCACAGAGATTAGGAGGCTGGAATTTTGTAATCTATAGAGAAGTGTTGTCAGTATTCTTGTCTACATTCACAGTGTTGGGTGATTTTGCTTTGCTTGAGGTGAAAGAAGGGCTTCTTAGCTGGAGGATGATGCTGGGTAAGAGCTGCTCATGGTTGTAATCCTCTTGCTACTTTTTATCTGAATAAAGCTATTCTTGTTTCCTTCCATATTCTTGTGTACTTGTTTATATATGCTTATATATGGTTAATGCACATCTAATCCTGCATTATTTATGAACTTAGATCTTAGTTTCTTACATAGTAGTATGTTGCTATGATTCTCCAGGTCCTTTTGAAGCTGAGCAGACAAAGAGCGAGCGGCAAAACTCTATCAAGAAGGAGAGGGAATCGAGCGCAAGACTCAGATTGGCCCTCTTGGTTCTCCTCTCATCTATTTTCATAAAAGGAATCAATAGTAGACTTTGATTGTTTTTTTCTAAGATAGCCACCCATCTTAGTGGGAATAGCAGCATCCGTGTGGACACTATTCCCGTATAACAAAATGGCGACTCCGCTGTGACCGACTAGATTACTTGTTACCCTATCTATCCTTGTTTCTTTTATAAACATACAGACAGAGCCTGAAGTCAAGCCAGCTAGCCTTTGAACTGCATTTGTCATACAAATGCAAAGTAGATCAATGCTGCTTCAGTCAATCTCCGGGTTTTTGTTTATAAATTAAACAATAGATCTGCAAGCAATCTAATTGCCCTGAGTGGTGGCTTTAGTAACCTCTTAAGTCACCCCTGTGTTTTTACATACATTGATCTGTACTTATTAAGCTTAAACACCTGAACTAAACTGCAAACTGTGAGTGAAGTCTCGTTCAAAGTCTCGCACTGTAACCATCGCACCCTGCCTTCAAGGCAGCCTTTATGCATCGTACTTCCCGAATGGAGTAGGTGCACTGCATACTAAGTTCACTGTGTAACAGGTGAGATGGTCAGGGAGGACTGATTTTACCCTCCGACTGTGGATTTTTCTCACTGTTTTCAATCTTATTCAAGAGTTTTTGCTGTCTGTAATTAGTGTGCTTCTGTGAATACCCCCTTCTCTTGCATTATTCCGCCTCCTTAGTGCAAAGAACTATAAACGTTTTTTTATGTATTGTGCGTCGTCTTTTGCAAAAAGTAACATAGTCGAACTGTCGTCTCTAGATCTGAAAGTGTCGTAGCTGTCGTTTTCAGTGTTAGAAAGCAATCCCACTGTCTTGGATAGTTGACTATACAGTTACTATTGCATAAGATTTTATTTACTAGTTTTAAAGTGTCGAAAAGCAATTTCCATTTCAAAATCACAATGTGTCTCTCGTGCTTTCACTTCGTTTTGAAAAAGAATTTTGTTGAGTACAGTGGATTTAAAAGAAATTCAGTCTTGCACATAGCTTTCTTAGCGTCATTTACACATTAAGAAAGTTGAAAACCAATACATGCATGTGCATTTGCATCTTGAATGCTTGGATTGATTTAGGGCTGTGCATATTAGCGTGTGCTCTGTGCTCTGTGAAGAAAAGATGCTTGACTTTCTTCCCCTTAGTAGCTAGGATTTTCATTGCTGAAAGAAGATAAAACGTCTGTTTATCATCTTAGACTACATTTAGGAATTATACATACATCACGTGGTGAACCTGAAAGGCAAACTGCTAAGCAAGATCAACTTAAAATAAATCTCAATGAATCTAACAACACTTTGGAACTTAACGCAATGTCTAGAGGTCTAGGCTAGAGATGTATTCCAGAGTCGTAAATCTTGGTAACTATTGCTTTCAGTGCTGGTTGGGTGATTCCTCCACTCTAAGACGGCAAGTGCCAGTACGGACTTGTGCTCCCACGTACTGTCACGTATATATTGGGAGACCACAATAGGCTACATCCTTTATCCTTAGGAAGCTATGTCTGCCGCCCTATCGATGGTAATGCACCGAACACAACATTCGGGAAGGCTAACTGCCGTACCGTAAAAAGTATTCTACAGTTTTACGTTTGGTTTGGTAATCCTCTCTGCCTAGATCTCCAGAGAAGTCCATTTTGCTCCTTTTCAGACTCCTTAAAGGAAAAGGTCCTCTGAGCGCTTGTCACTTCAAGCTCAATAAAAAATTGAAGGCAACTAGAGTCATCTTTTGTTTTTTCTTGACTCTTTAAAATTGAAAAAACAAGTTGTGTCCAAGCATCTAAAAAATTTATTTTAATCGAAATAATGTCACGAATTCCCCCGTTGATCTTCAGGTTGAGAAAATGGAGTCTACCAACCAAGGATTTCCCCATGAAGGAAATCCTAGTCCCTTCCTATCTTGGGGAGATGTTGGTCCACCCCATATGGCCACTTTGTCACTTCCAGGATTGACAATTGGTTTGCCGGTCTAGCTCTTCTCTACCTCTGTTGTTCAGAATCCCACAATTCCTAAACAGTCTAACCAGCAACTAGACGACACTAGAGTTGTCTCCCAAACTTTTACTTCATCTGATTCTCCTTCTCCTCCTTCCTCTTCACTTGACAAAGACGATAAAGCTAAAAGTCAAGTAACTGAGAAGAAGAAGAAGTAGAAAGAAAAAAAGAAAAAGAAGAAAAAGGGACCAAAATCGAAAGGGAACAACCAAGTATCGTCTAGCAAAAATCCACACACCGCATAGTCAAAACCTAAATCTCCTTGTGTCATTTGCAATGGAGACCACTTTCACCGAGATTGTCCCTGTATCCCTCGGATCTTAAGGGACTGGTCTCCTCGTTTGTACCCTCCGGTAGCATCAACCTCTAGCGATCATGTTGAATGCTCACCGTCAACCAGTGAAAGTGAAGCACATGGACAAAGAAGGAATCCTAAACTTCCTTGTAAGATGTGTGAAGGCGATCACGCTGTCCACCGTTGTCCCTTCCTTGAAGAGGCTAAAAGAGTTTTAGATAATCGTCCGGTTTCACCGTTACGACTTCCTCCTTGATATCAAAAACTCTTGCCGAGCCCTCCACCGGTTGAAAATCTGGCTGGCCCATCCTTGTGGTTAGCCGAAGCACCTATCATTGAAAATGAACCTTCGGAATCCATACCAGATGAAAGTCAAAGGGTTGATACAGAAGTTGACCCAGTATTGCCTTCAGAGTGTTCATCTTCGAATGATACCGTAACTGAAGAGAAAGAGAACGACACCATTCAAATTCTTTTGATCAACACCGACTCTGATGAGCTTGGGGGCAGCCCTCCCGTTCCTTTACCACAGGAAGGAAGTTCATCAGAGTCCTACCTGGCCGTCTATTCGGTCCCACCACCAAGCAACCTAGTGGTTTCCTTTGACAGCAATCTACTAGGCAGACCCCGTTTACCAGCGAGTGTACCATTCAGAATTATTGTACAAGCTTACAAAATGGTCATGGTTGGTACCATCATTGATGAAGGGGCTTCTATGAGTATCCTTTCCTCAACTGTTTGGAAAGCGCTTGTTTCGCCATCGCTTTTGCCTGAAATGAGAAATCTAACAGGCTTCGACAAAGGAACTAGTCGACCTTTAGGGATCCTTCCAAATGTGCCCATTACTTTGAGAAGGAAAACTATTCACATGAACGTTATGGTAGTTCAAGGAACTTTAGATTACAATCTACTCCTTGGACGCGACTATATTTATTGCATGGGAGCCATCGTCTCCTCACTCTTTAGAGTAATGTGTTTTCTGCACGAAGGCAGAATGGTCAAGCTCGTAGGCCAGAAGTCATTCCCCGGTTCACACATCACAAATAGTAAAATGCCATCCCTGAATGGTCTTTTCACGCAAGAAATGTCTCATCAGTCTCCAGTTCGTCCACCTGATGAGCACGAGTGATTCAGGAAGATGTGACTGAAACCCAGGGGGCATGCACCCTGGTCTGCTTCGGCAGGAAAACCTTGGGTATAGGGTTGATTTCCATGAGGGTAATATGACTAGTCTGGCGAACCCGTCCTCACAGGAAAATGGGAACAGAATGGAATAAGATACCTTCGTTAAGGTTATGCCGAGTGACTCCGTTCCCCTTTGTCTGTTTTGATAGACATCGCCGAGAAAGAATTTTATTTGCTACGCTTATAGAACTTTCTTGGTAACCTGGAAATTTTTCGCTATAGTTGGGGGCATGCAAACCTTTCCGCATGCAAGTGAAGAGCGGCTATTTATTTTTTAAATTTGTAGGACCTCTAACCCTTTAAACCCGTAAGGCTAGTTGTTTCCTAACTTGCATAGAGAAAGGATCTGTGGCAAAGCTTTAGAGATGTAATCCACTTCAAAATAACATCTCGAATGAGACATTTTTATCATACTACTAGCGAGCAATGTTGTCATAGAGTTCAAGCTCATTAAAAAATAAACTCTCCACGAGTAATTTTAGAGCATAGTTCAAGCTCGTTAAAAAATAAACATAAGTCATGAGCAAGTGTTTCTCCCCGCGTTTAAGCTCGTTAAAAAACGAACAGGTAAATAACCATTGTGAATGCCTTATCGCCAGCTTTTGAGCCTTGGTCGTGTTCTCACCATCACCTCCACTCTGTTTTTAGCCGATCATTCACCCCCATATGATTGTTTACCCCTTCGAGGAACATCTACGAAGAGTGATTCTGCTAGCCATCCTTGTAACACTGCCGTGATTGGAAAATTCCAAATCTTACCTGGAATCAGTTGCTACCTGAAACTATCACTCGTTCCTCGAAAACGAGTCTTCTTTAAGCTCTTTTAACTTGACTCGTAAAATATGAAAATATTTCCGAGCGATTGGCCTCTCTGGCTCGTTACAAGGCATTGGAAGTGCTATCCTTCCTCTAGATTTTAATCTTTTTGGACCTGAGGGATTATTATACAAAAAGATCGAGCGCTTGTCTTGTTCGGCTTGTTAAAACTATCGAAAATTCATCCCTTTTGTATTATTTTACGCTT
>APFE030561206.1:198699-212372 GCA_000404065.3 Pinus taeda | reverse complement strand
AGGTTCGCCTGAAGGGCGGATTATAGAACAAGCATATGTTATCCTCCTCAAGCTTGACAAAAATAAAGAGGTATTGGTCAGCAATGACTGGGGAAAATTGGGAAGAAAAGAAGAAGAAACTTTATTGGTAGAAAGTTTCTCTTGAACATGACACTTTCCTTCCGCATCCATGCCGGGTTGGGTTGTTCCATTCATTGGTCTTCACGATTGGTCCATCATGCCATCCATCTCTGGGGTTAACGCTACCAATCCATCATCAGTGTCGCCGATATGTTCAAGAGAAGTCATTCAAACCATTCACCTGAGTCTCGCCTGCTGCAATACATTCATGCTTCATTCCTTTATGACCACCACCCTGAACCCCATATCGTCAGTTTGTTTTCACCTCCAAAATCATTTGGTTCATTCCATGTCGTTGATGTGGGATTCATTAAGGCCCTCCCGTGACGGGTCACTTCTTGTCGACATCAGCGCATTATCCAAGAAGTTGACTTAGGAACAACCCTTTCAGTACTTTGAAGCTTGCATGCCTTAATGCAAGTTTCTCACTTTTGGCGACAGGTTTACATCACTGACCTTCGACCGAGAGATTTTGCGTGGTGTTCGACGCCAAGTCCTTTTTCACATCACGTAAATTGTACTGTAATACCTTGAGGGTCATTGTTATTATTGGTGATTCCTCTCACGCCTGTTAACAGCTTTCATCATTGGTTGGTAATCAGGCGATGTCTTTCCATGTTCGACTCCAAAACATTTTTCACATGGATCGACTTGTACTCCGAGTGAAGATTGGCCGAGTTTGAAGACCCCGGATCTAGTTTCATCCATCCGGGCTGCGATATATTCAGGAATATAAAAACATCCAGTGTACATCATTGCTGATCAGATGATCATTCAAATCAAAGGATGATGTGTCCATATCATCAGTCTGTCACACAGACGATCGTCTGTCCTATGTACATGAAAATGAGTTTATAAAGCTGAGCATGGGAATGCCCGCCTCAGCCAGATCATAAGGAAAATGTTTTCAAATAATGTATTGTATTGTATCTTATTACAGGTCGCCTCCTAGCTCAAAAAAACTTCAGATCCTCATAGTAAAGCATTTCACCCGACATAAAAAACGATTAACGACCTCATGCTTTAGGGGGCAACTGTTATAGAAATTTTTGGTTACTTCAACCCCAATCATAAATGTCCATGAACTGAGGGCTCTTAAGTCCCTAAAAGGGTTGCTTCACTGCCTAAAGGAACAAGGTCAACTGATTACATCATCTCCCAGAAGTTCTCCACTAAAAACTGCTCATAAATGGTCAAAACTGGACCATACTGAAAGCTCCAAGCAGAGGGTGCGATGAATATCACCTTCCCAATGTACAGGGTACGATGCATATTGTTTTGCTCCTCTGTAGGGTGTGATGGTTGGGAATGGACAAATGGAAGGGACAAAAATGCGAGGTGGAAGATCATGGAATCTTCTAGAAGCTTCCCCTCTAACACTTGCCACTCCATTTTCGACCAGGGATGAGTAAGAGATCCTCATTCTCCAAGTGGAAGCAGGAACTATCAGAGAGAAGACACTAATCAAGATCCCAAAAGATGACTCACCTCTCTGTAATCATCTATATATGGATCCCTCATCACAGAGATCTAGGGGCTGGAATTTTGTAACTTATAGAGAGGTGTTGTTGGTATTCTGGTGTACATTCACAGTGTTGGGTGATTTTGCTTTGCTTGAGATGAAGAAGGGTTTCTTAGCTGGAGGATGATTCTGGGTCAGAGCTGCTCATGGTTGTAATCCTCTTGCTACTTTTTATCTGAATAAGGTTATTCTTGTTTCCTTCCATATTCTTGTGTACTTGTTTATATATGGTTAATGCACATCTGATCCTGCATTATTTATGAACTTAGATCTTAGTTTCTTGCATAGTAGTATGTTGTTGTGATTCTCCAGGTCCTTTTGAAGCTGAGTAGAGAAAGAGCGAGCGACAAAACTCTATCAAGAAGGAGAGGGAATCGAGCGCAAGACTCAGGTTGGCCCTCTTCGTTCTCCTCTCATCTATTTTCGTAAAAGGAATCAATAGTAGACTTTGATTGTTTGTTTCTAAGATAGCCACCCATCTTAGTGGGAATAACAGCATCTGTGTGGACACTATTCCCGTATAACAAAATGACGACTCCGCTGGGGACCGACTAGATTACTTGTTACCCTATGTATCCTTGTTTCTTTTATAAACATACAGACGGAGCCTGAAGTCAAGCCAGCTAGCCTTTGAACTGCATTTGTCATACAAATGCAAAGTAGATCAATGCTACTTCAGTCAATCTTCAGGTTTTTGTTTATAAATTAAACAATAGATCTGCAAGCAATCTAATTGCCCTGAGTGGTGGCTTTAGTAACCTATTAAATCACCCCTGTGTTTTTACATACATTGATCTGTACTTATTCAACTTAAACACTTGAACTAAACTGCAAATTGTGAGTGAAGTCTCGTTCAAAGTCACGAACTGTAACCATTGCACCCTGCCTTCAAGGCAGCCTGTATGCATCACACTTCCCGAATGGAGTAGGTGCGCTGCATACTAAGTTCACTGTGTAACAGGTGAGATGGTCAGGGAGGACTGGTTTTACCCTCCGACTGTGGATTTTTCTCACTGTTTTTAGTCTTATTCAAGAGTTTTTGCTGTCTGTAGTCAATGTGCTTCTGTGAATACCCCCTTCTCTTGCATTATTCCGCCTCCTTAGTGCAAAGAACTGTAAACGTTTTTTTTTATGTATTTTGCGTCGTTTTAGTTCTCTTTTGCAAAAATTAACATAGTCGAACTGTCGTCTCTAGATCTGAAAGTGTCGTAGGTGTTGTTTTCAGTTTTAGAAAGCAATCCCATTGTCTTGGATAGTTGATTATACAGTTACTATTGCATAAGATTTGATTTACTAGTTTTAAAGTGTCGAAAAGCAATTTCCATTTCAAAATCGCAAAGTGTCTCTCTTGCTTTCACTTCGTTTTGAAAAAGAATTTTGTTGAGTACAGTGGCTTTAAAAGAAATTCAGTTTTGCACATAGCTTTCTTAGCGTCATTTACGCATTAATAAAGCTGAGAACCAATACATGCATGTGCATTTTCATCTTGAATGCTTGGCTTGATTTAGGACTGTGCATATTAGCGTGTGCTCTGTGCTCTGTGAAGAAAAGATGCTTGACTTTCTTCTCCTTAGTAGCTAGGATTTTCATTGCTGAAAGAAGATAAAACGTCTGTTTATCATCTTAGACTGCATTTAGGAATTATACATACATCACGTGGTGAACCTGAAAGGCAAACTGCTAAGCAAGATCAACATAAAATAAATCTCAATGAATCTAACAACGCTTTGGAACTTAACGCAACATCTAGAGGTCTAGGCTAGAGACATATTCCGACGTCGTAAAGCCTGGTAACTGTTGCTTTCAGTGCTGGTTGGGTGATTCCTCCACTCCGAGACGGCAAGTGCCAGTACGGACTTGTGCTCCCATGTACCATCGGGTATATATTAGGAGACCACTATAGGCTACATCCTTTATCCTTAGGAAGTTGTGTCTTCTACCCTGTCGATTGCAATGCACCGAACACATCATTCGGGAAGACTGACTTCCGTACCATAAAAAGTATTATGTAGTTTTACGATTGGTTTGGTAATCCTCTCTGCCTAGATCTCTAGTGAAGTCCATTTTGCTCCTTTTCAGACTCCTTAGAGGAAAAGGTCCTCTGAGCGCTTGTCAGTTCAAGCTCAATAAAAATTGAAGGCGACTAGAGTCATCTTTTGTTTTTTCTCGACTCTTTAAAATTGAAAAAACAAGTTGTGTCCAAGCGTCTAAAAAATTATTTTAAATCGGAATAACATCACAAATTCCCCCGTTGATCTTCAAGTTGAGAAAATGGAGTCTACCAACCAAGGGTTTCCCCATGAAGGAAATTCTAGTCCCTTCCTATCTTGGGGAGATGTTGGTCCACCCCATATGGCCACTTTGTCACTTCCAGGATTGACAATTGGTTTGCTTGTCTGGCTGTTCTCTACCTCTGTCGTTCAAAATCCCACAATTCCTAAACAGTCTAACCAGCAACTAGGCGACACTAGAGTTGCCTCCCAACCTTCTACTTCATCTGATTCTCCTTCTCCTCCTTCCTCTTCGCTTGATAAATTCGATAAAGCTAAAATTCAAGTTACTGAGAAGAAGAAGAAGCAGAAAGAGAAAAAGGAAAAGAAGAAAAAGGAACCAAAATCAAAAGGGAGTAACCAAGTATCGTCTAGCAAAAATCCACACACCGCACAGTCAAAACCTAAATCTCCTTGCATCATTTGCAATGGAGACCACTATCACCAAGATTGTCCCTTCATCCCTCGGATCCTAAGGGATTGGTCTCCTTGTTTGCACCATTCGGTAGCATCAACCTCTAGCGATCATGTTGAATGCTCACTGTCAACTAGTGAAAGTGAAGCACATGGACAAAGAAGGAATCCTAAACTTCCTTGTAAGTTGTGTGAAGGCGATCACGCCGTCCACCGTTGTCCCTTCCTTGAAGAGGCTAAAAGAGTTTTAGATAATCATATGGTTTCATTGTTATGACTTCCTCCTGGATATCAAAAACTCTTGCCGAGCCCTCCATCGGTTGAAAATCCAGCTGGCCCATCCTTGGGGTCAGCCGAAACACCTATCGTTGAAAATGAACCTTCGGAATCCATACCAGACGAAAGTGAAAGGGTCGATACGGCAGTTGACTTGGTATTGCCTTCAGAGTGTTCATCTTCGAATGATATCGTCACTGAAGAGAAAGAGAACGACACCGTTCAAATTCTTTTCATCAACACCGACTCTGATGAGCTTGAGGGCAGTCCTCCCATTCCTTTACTGCAGGAAGGAAGTTCATCAGAGTCCTATCCAGCCATCTATTAGGTCCCACCACCAAGCAACCTAGTTGTTTCCTTCGACTAGAATCTACTAGGCAAACCCCGTTTGCCAGCGAGTGTACCATTTAGAATTATTGTACAAGCTTACAGAATGGTCATGGTTGGTACCATCATTGATGAAGGGGCTTCTGTGAGTATCCTTTCCTCAACTGCTTGGAAAACGCTTGGTTCGCCATCGCTTTTGCCTGAAATGAGAAATCTAACAGGCTTCGACAAGGGAACTAGTCAACCTTTAGGGATCCTTCCAAATGTGCCCATTACTTTGAGAAGAAAAACTATTCACATGAACGTTATGGTAGTTCAAGGACCTTTATATTACAATCTACTCCTTGGACGCGACTATATTTATTGCATGGGAGCCATCGTCTCCTCACTCTTTAGAGTAAATGTGTTTTCCGCACAAAGGCAAAATGGTCAAGCTCATAGACCAAATGTCATTCCCCGGTTCACATATCGCGAATAGTCAAATGCCGTCCTTGAATGGTCTTTTCATGCAAGAAATGTCTCATCAGTCTCCAATCCGTCCACCTGATGAGCGCGAGTGATTCAGGAAGATGTGACTGAGACCCAGGGGGCATGCACCCTGGTCTGTTTCGGCAGGAAAACCTTGGGTATAGGGTTGATTTCCACGAGGGATATATGACTAGTCTGGTGAACCCACCGTCACAGGAAAATGGGAACAAACTAGAATAAGATACCTTCATTAAGGTTATGCCGAGTGACTCCACTCCCCTTTGTCTATTTCGATAGACATCGCCGAGAAAGAATTTTATTTGCTACGCTTATAGAACTTTCTTGGTAACCTGGAAATTTTTTGCTATATTTGGAGCCATGCAAACCTTTCCGCATGCAAGTGAAGAGCATCTATTTATTTTTAAAAATTTTATGACCTCTAACCCTTTAAACCCGTAAGGCTAGTCGTTTCCTAACTTGCATAAAGAAAGGATCCATGGAAAATCTTGAGAGATGTAAGCCACTTCAAAGTAACATCTCGAATGAGACATTTCTTACCATCATGGTGAGCAATGTTGTCGCAGAGTTCAAGCTCATTAAAAAATAAACTCTCCACGAGTAGTTTTAGCGCATAGTTCAAGCTCGTTAAAAAAAATAAACATAAGTCATGAGCAAGTGTTTCTCCCCGCGTTTAAACTCATTAAAAAATGAACAGGTAAATAACCGTTGTGAATGCCTTATCGCCAATTTTTGAGCCATGGTCGTGTTCTCTCTATCACCTCCACTCTATTTTTAGCTGATCATTCACCCCCATATGATTGTTTACCCCTTCGAGGAACATCTGCGAAGAGTGATTCTGCTAGCCATCCTTGTAACACTGCCGTGATTGGAAAATTCCAAATCTTACCTGGAATCAGTTGCTACCTGAAACCATCACTCGTACCTCGAAAACGATTCTTCTTTAATCGCTTTTCACCTGACTCGTAAAATATGAAAAGATTTCCAAGCGATTGGCCTCTCTGGCTCGTTAAAAGGCATCTGAAGTGTTATCCCTCCTCTAGATTTTAATTTTTTTGGACCTAAGGGATTATTACATAAAAAGATCGAGCGCTTGTCTTGTTCCGCTTGTTAAAACTATCGAAAATTCATCCCTTTCATATTATTTTGCGCTTTTTTGGACTTAAGGGATTACACAACGAAAAAGAATTTTTGGAGTCTTCTTTCCATTTCTTTCAGACTCTCTAAAATTGAAAGAGACTGAGTTATCTTTGTTGTTAAACTCATTAAAACTAAATAGCGACAAACTCATCCAATAGGACGAGAACGAGTTTCACTATCGCTAGGCTTGCTAAAATATAGCGACATGTTCGCCTGAAGGGTGGATTATAGAACAAGCATATGTTATCCTCCTCAAGCTTGACAAAAATAAAGAGGTACTGGTCAGCAATGATTTGGGAAAATTGGGAAGAAAACATGAAGAAACTTTATTGGTAGCAAGTCGCTCTTGAACATGACACTTTCCTTCCGCATCCATGCCTGGTTGGGTTGTTCCGTTCACTGGTCTCCACCATTGGTCCATCACACCATCCATTTCTGGGGTTAACGCTACCAATCCATCGTCAGTGTCATCGATATGTTCAGGAGAAGTCATTCAGACAATTCACCTGAGTCTCACCCACTGCAATACATTCATGCTTCATTCCTTCATGACCACCACCCTGAACCCTATATCGTTAGTTTGTTTTCACCTCCAAAATCATTTTCTTCATTCCGTGTCATTGATGTGGGATCCAATAAGGCCCTCCTGCGACGGGTCGCTTCTTGTCAGCATCAGCTCATTATCCAAGGCGTTGACTTAGGAACAACCCTTTCAGTACTTTGAAGCTTGCATGCCTCAATGGCAAGTTTCTCACTTTCGGTGACAGGTTTACATCAATGGCCTTCGACCGAGATATTTTACGTGGTGTTCGACACTAAGTCCCCTTTCACACCACGTGAATTTTACTGCAGTACCTTAAGGATCATTGTCATTATTGGTGATTTCTCTCACGCCTGTTAACAACTTACATCATTGGCTGGTAATCAGGTGATGTCTTTCCATGTTCGACTCCAAAACATTTTTCACATGGATCGACTTGTACTACGAGTGAAGATTGGCTGAGTTTTGAAGACCCCAGATCTAGTTTCATCCATTCGGGTTGCGATATATTCAGGAATATAAAAACATCCAGTGTACATCATTGTCAAACAGATGATCATCAAAATCAAAGGATGATGTGTCCATATCATCAATCTTTCACACAGACAATCGTCTGTCCTATGTACATGAAAATGAGTTTATAAATATGAGTATGGGAATGCCCGCCTCAGCTAGATCATGAAAAAAATGTTGTCAAATAATGTATTGTATTGTATCTCATTACAGGTCGCTTCCCAGCTCAAATAACTTCAGATCCTCATAGTAAAGCATTTCACCCGATATCAAAAAAGATTAATGACCTCATGCTTTAGGGGGCAATTGTTATAGACATTTTTGGGCACTTCAACCCCAATAACAAATGTCCATAAACCGAGGGCTCTTAAGTCCCTAAAAGTGTTGCTTCACTGCCTAAAGGAACAAGGTCAACTGATTATATCATCTCCCAAAAGTTCTCCACTGAAAACTGCTCATAAATGTTCAACACTGGACCATACTGAAAGCTCAATGCAGAGGGTTTGATGCATATCATCTTCCCAATGTACAGGGTGTGATGCATACTATTTTTCTCCTCTGTAGGGTGCGATGGTCAGGAATGGAAAAATGGCAAGGACAAAAATGCGAGGTGGAAGATCATGGAATCTTCCAGAAGCTTCCCCTCTGACACTTGCCACTCCATTTTCGACCAGGGATGAGTAAGAGATCATCATTCTCCAAGTGGAAGTAGGAACTATCAGAGAGAGGACACTAATAAAGATCCTAAAGGATGACTCACCTCTCTGTAATCATCTATATATGGATCCATCATCACAGAGATCCAGAGGCTGGAATTTTATAACTTATAGAGAAGTGTTGTTGGTATTCTGGTGTACATTCATAGTGTTGGGTGATTTTACTTTGCTTGAGGTGAAGAAGGGCTTCTTAGCTGGAGGATGATGCTGGGTCAGAGCTGCTCATGGTTGTAACCCTCTTGCTACTTTTTATCTGAATAAAGCTATTCTTGTTTCCTTCCATATTCTTGTGTACTTGTTTATATATGCTTGTATATGGTTAATGCACATCTGATCCTGCATTATTTATGAACTTAGATCCTTGTTTCTTGCGTAGTAGTATGTTGCTGTGATTCTACAGGTCCTTTTGAAGCTAAGCAGACAAAGAGAAAACAACAAAACTCTATCAAGAAGGAGAGGAAATCGAGCGCAAGACTCAGGTTGGCCCTCTTGGTTCTCCTCTCATCTATTTTCATAAAAGGGATCAATCGTAGACTTTGTTTGTTTCTAAGATAGCCACCCATCTTAGTGGGAATAGTAGCATCCGTGTGGACACTATTCCCGTATAACACCATTACACTTTAGCTTCCACTCTAGGCTGTAACCACACCTTCGCTATTCTATCTCTTCTCAACTTCTTACTTATCTTTACACTTAGAGCATCACTCTATTTATACAATCCCATGGTCCACGGACCATGGATAGGCTGACACATCTTTACATTAAATTACAATTCTTAGGGCAAACAACCCTATGACTCGATTATACAGTTCGCGCTCCATGCTTGTACTTTGCAGAGTTCTACACCATCTTTGACCAAAACTTGAGCTTTGAGCCCCAAAACCTACTGTGGGGGATCCCATGCCCAATAGGACCCCAACAAAATCATCGTGACTCATCTCGAGTCACTCTGTTGGTGCGACGATATTGGCACAGAGCCCCTCCAACTGTGCCTGTGGTGTGCGATGGTTCGCAGCACATTGTTCTACTATTTGCTGGATCTGCTCTACTCTTTTTGCCGAATGTTCACTTTCAGGGGAAAATCCCTGTCTTAAGGCATGCAACACCTTCATTTGTGTGAGCTTTCCTTCGATATCGGTAGTGATGCGGAAGGCTTCATCAATCCAAGGCTGGACGTGCACTGTAAGTACCGCCTCTTTCTATTTCATGGCATCCACCTATTCCTTCAACGCCTTTGCCTATTGTGGCTTCGCCAACTGCTGGGTCAGGACTATTGTTTGCATCGTTTTGTACACGCCATCATACTACACTTGAAATTCCCATGCTTCTGTTTCCAGGCATTGTATGGTGGGGTCCTCTTGTAAGGAAGTGAGCACCACTAAGGTTTCTTCTAACATCATTATATAGGTCTGCACTGCTTGTCCTATTTCCTCCAGCCCTTTTTGGGTAGCACCAGCATGTTGTTCCTTAACTTCCAAGGGCGTGGATGACTGTGTCTTTAATCACAGTTCAACAATCTGAAGGTTGAGGTCCAAATATATCCTCATTGCTTCCTCCTTTGCCTCATAGAATCCATTGGTCAATTTGTGAATCCATACTCCTACTGGTAGGTCTGAGACAATTTCTAGCTCTGGAGCACAGTGATAGGCTTCCTCTATTATCTGCTCCAACTGCTGATTCTACACTAGTACTTCATCATGTTGTAGACTAAGCTACTCGATGTTGATTTTCTATTCGTTGAGCATTTGTATGACATGTCCTTCCATAGCGTGTATTTCTGCCATTGCGTCATCCTATAACTAGTATAACGTATCCTGCGAAATGGCAGCCAAGTTTAGGCCAAGTCCCTTGATTTGGCCCACCGTGGATCTGTCCTCTGTGTTGTCTGCTGTCAATGCAACTTCCGACAGCATGACGGTCTTAACCATTTTGGCTCCCAGCAATAGCTCCACTGTTGATGTACCTATGGCATCGTATGTGGCTACCATTCCTCTTGTGGGGGCCACACCTGAAGCTCCTGTAGCTATGCCCTGAGGGCCCCCAACACATTTTGCTGCTCTATCATCGCTTCTTGCAGCACTTCCCTAGTGACCTCATGAACTGTGTCACTGATGTCATATAGGTCACCCTCTTTCAGCGTAATGGGTTCACCATCCAGTTTAGAAGCCTTGGTCTTCTTTTGTGGGCATGTTCATTCCATACAGCGTGGCCATTTTAGTTGTGTAGATGTCGTGCTTGGGTTCGTGCCTTCCGCTGTGTCCTCTATCCCCAGTGCCGTGGTTAGGTCCAAGCCTCCTTCCTCCTGCATTATGGTGGCCCCTGTTACCAATGTTGCTGTTGCTTTTTCGAAGGCCTTGGTCTGCTTTATGGTAGCCTTCACTACCTTGTGGGAAGCCCTTACCTCCTCGGCCAACTGCTCGTTGTGTTTTTGCTGTGCTAGTAGCTTGGTGGCATCCTTCTATTTTTGTATCGTTGTATTATGGCATGCTGCTAGATCTGGGGCATGCCACTCGGGTGGCCATGATTCAAGCACAATGAAAATGACATCATCAATCACGATGAAAGGAAGTTTGGTCCAATTTTGCACCAGATCCTTATGCACCTTGATATACATATTGTACATATTTGCCTTGAATTCTGCAAAGATTCACAGATTGTCATACACTATGGGGGATAGCGCGTGGCCTTTTTTTGATCCACATCTGGATGCTTGCCTCCATGAGCACCCAGAGGATCTTGGTCTCGAGGATTTGTGTGTCTTCCTTCGTCACCTAGAGCAACGCATATTTTTCCGCCTCTAGCAATTCCTATTCAAGGAGAGGGAACTAACTATCCTCAGGCAGTTCCCTTGTCACCAATAAGATAGACAAGAGCAACCAGGCATAGTGGAAGGTCTTGCTATACTCCTGAGCTTCTTTGCAGTTGGTTAGGAATTCCACCCAGTTGAATTGGACCCCCTTTGTGCATTGTTTGGCTAGGATGATGATCGTCACTGGTACCTCATAGCCGTGACATTTTCTCATCACTTTCCTGGCTAGCAGCTGGGTGGCTACGCTCACCCCTTTGTCTTCAATGTTACTAATTACGTAGCCTCTCTACTTCTTTTCCAACTTGTATTTCTTCTTCATGGCCTCTACGAGAGCCAAATCTCAACTTTTGCCATCTATTTCCGTAGGGTCCCTTCCCATATAGGGAAGCCAAGAAATCCTATGAATAAGCTCCGCCGTGATGGGAATAGGCTCCTCCAACCACAAGTACCTATCGTGCACTTGGCAAAGCAGTTTCCTGATGAAAAAGATCATGATCGGTGCCTGGTGAAAGTGTGGAATCCATAGTAGGTGGAGTAGCCCGGTATCCTCCACACTGTGCAACCATTTCGGTGGCTCTAGCGCTGTAACTGACCCATCCTTACTTTGTTTCATGACGTTGCTAGTCTCCAAATGTGGGAACATTTCACTGTCTGTGAGGTCTCAATCTTCAAATTTCATCGTGGGCACGCGGCCCAAGGCCGAACCTTCAAACAGAATGCCATCCAGGAGGAGTGGGATTTGGAGTGAGCTCTTAACGACATACAAATCCTTGGGTACTTTTTCTTTCCCTTTACATGGAGGGACATACTTGGGAAGTTTTGTTGCAGTTCACACTGGCTGAATGTCTTACTCCATTTCTTCATCTGCCTCGATTTCTTCTACAAAAGCCTGGAGGTCCTCCTCCTCATCATCTGTCTCAAGATTAACAATCTTTCCCTTGTCTTCTGTAGAAAGTTTACCAAACTGTCGATTTCGTGGAGACATGCGAGCTAGTCCTATTGCCTGTGGATCTGTTTTGGGCCTCGGCATCTGGGGTGATTTTAGAATTCTCGGTGCATCCCCCACCTGCAGCATAGGGCTCTGCGCGGCTTCCCTAGTGTTATACGGGAATAGTGTCCACTTGGATGCTTCTATTCCCACTAATATTGGTGGCTATCTTAGAAACAAACAATCAAAGTCTACTATTGATTTCTTTTATGAAAATAGATGAGAGGAGAACCAAGAGGGCCAACCTGAATCTTGTGCTCGATTTCCTCTCCTTCTTGATAGAGTTTTGCCGCTTCTTCTTTGTCTGCCCAGCTTCAAAATGACCTATGGAATCACATCAACATACTACTATGCAAGAAACAAGGATCTAAATTCATAAATAATGCAAGATTAGATGTGCATTAACCATATACATGCATATATAAAAAATTACACAAGGATATGGAAGGAAACAAGAATAGATTTATTCAGATGAAAAGTAGCAAGAAGATTACAACCATGTGCTCTGACCCAGCATCATCCTTCAGCTAAGAAGCCCTTCTTCACCTCAAGCAAAGCTAGATCACCCAACACTGTGAATGTACCCCAGAATACCAACAACACTTCTCTATAAATACAAAATTCCAGCCTCCGGATCTCTGGGATGAGGGATCCATATATAGATGATTACAGAGAGGTGAGTCATATTTTGGGATCTTGATTAGTGTCCTCTCTCTGATAGTTCTTGCTTCCACTTGGAGAATGATGATCTCTTACTCATTCTTGGTCAAAAATGGAGTGGAAAGTGTTAGAGGGGAAGCTTTTGGAAGATTCCATGATCTTCCACCTCGCATTTTTTTCCCCGCCATTTGTCCATTCCCGACCATTGCACCCTACAATGGAGCAAATCAGTATGCATCGCACCTTGTACATTGGGAAGGTGATATGCATCGCACCCTCTGCATTGAGATTTCAGTATGGTCTAGTTTTGACCATTTATGAGCAGTTTTCAGTGGAGAACTTCTGGGAGATGATGTAATCAATTGACCTTGTTCCTTTAGGCAGTGAAGCAATACTTTTAGGGACATAAGAGCCCTCAGTTTATGGACATTTGTGATTGGGGTTGAAGTGCCCAAAAATGTCTATAACAGTTGCCCCCTAAAGCATGAGGTCGTTAATCTTTTTTGATGTTGGGTGAAATGCTTTACTATGAGGATCTGAAGTTTTTCCGAGCTGTGAGGCGACCTGTAATAAGATACAATACATTACATTATTTTGACAACATTTTTTTTTCATGATCTAGTTGAGGTGGGAATTCCCATGCTCAACTTTATAAATTCATTTTTCATGTACATAGGACAGACGATCTTCTGTGTGATAGACTGATGATATGGACAATCCTTCGATTTGGATGATCATCTGTTCGACAATGATGTGCACTGGATGTTTTTATATTCCTGAATATATCACAGCCCGGATGGATGAAACTAGATCCGGGGTCTTCAAAACTTGTTCAATCTTCACTCAGAGTACAAGTCGATCCATGTGAAAAATGTTTTGGAGTCGAACATG
>APFE030561206.1:155464-187379 GCA_000404065.3 Pinus taeda | reverse complement strand
TTCAGTATGGTCTAGTTTTGACCATTTATGAGCAGTTTTCAGTGGAGAACTTCTGGGAGATGATGTAATCAGTTGACCTTGTTCCTTTAGGTAGTGAAGCAACACTTTAGGGACTTAAGATCCCTCAGTTTATGGACATTTGTGATTGGGGTTGAAGTGCCCAAAAATGTCTATAACACCCGGTTGTCGACATCATTCTATTTAGGAGGTCTCGCGTCTCCTTCGGCAATGTCTCAAATATGGAACTTGCTCTCAAAGCCTCCAAATTCATAAGGTCCATACCCACTTGATAGCGCACAATTGAATTCTCAAAATGCCAAGGGTTGTTCGCTGGATAGCCACCTGTGATTTATAGGCCTTTTTGAATTCAAATTCAACTATTCCCCCCACATTCAACCCATTAATTCTAGATTGGTGGCAAAGCATCCCAAATCTAGTTCTGACCTCATGTCTTAATTGCCTGCCGCCCGCTCCTCTTTGTCTTAAATTTGACATCTTGTCATGAACAGTGACACCAATGGTCACCTCCCAGCTTACCTGCGTGGTAGTGCAACCCCCTATGCGTGGGCACGACCCCTGTGACATACTGATCCTGCGCGCAACCTCCTCCTTACGCAGCTCCCACATAAACTCTTTTATAGTCTCACGCTCTCTTTCAATTGCTCGGAGCACTGAGACTCTACTTCGATGACTAGTCAGGTGGTCGCATCACCTGTTCGAGACTTCAATTCACCTTCCAGCCTAGTCCATGGGCACTCTTCGATTATCCTTGTGACAGTTAGTGCCATGTATTCTTCCTTATGTGGTGTGCTCCTTGGTTACTTTGTATGGTAAGGTGCGGTCATAGCCATGGTAGCAGAGTCACAATTGCTTGGTGACAATCTTCTAACGATGTAGTATGGCTACCCATATCTTGACCTGTTATTCTTAGTTTATCGACGTGACATTCTTGCGTGATTTCATTTTCCAGTTTTTTGATCTCCGCACCCATTAACATGCTTTTCTTTCTCAGTCATACCCGGTCTACTTCAAGTTCGTGAAGCTTAAGGTTGTCTCACCGAATGGCTTCCTGAATCCGCAGATGTTCACCCTTGTGTAGCTGCATAATTCCTTCATTCTGTTCCTCATGTATTGTCCCAACTATGGGAGCTATTGCGTGGGGATTCCTTTCCTTCCAAATTATGGTCTCGACCCTACTCCTCAGCTTCAGAATCATCTCCACGCTTAGATTTGTGCACATGGCCCTATAGGCCCATTGGGCCATTGGTACGCACAAGTCTTAATTAGTTCGTCTCGTCTGGTGAACTATGTTCAGGATTTCGCATACCTTCTTGAATGATTCTACGTGAAACATTTGTGGTGCATGTCGCCTCTCCTACTGTTGTGTCCTGTTCTGATTTTCGATCTTGAATTTGGGGTGTGCTTGTGTGGACTACACAACATATGTCTGTACCCATTGAGACAGGTGGGCGCGCAAGTTGTTCCATCCTTGCTGACTGACTTTTTTTCAAAGCTGGGGGCTTCCAAATCATAGGCGCAACATCCTACATCTGCGCCAGTCCTCAAAATTTCCTTGATGTGTATCCCACCATTGTGCTGGTGTCGCACGCAGTGCCCACTTCAATGCATCGAACCGCTACTGTTCGGGTACTGCGCTTTCCAATTTTCTCAAGAATTCGTCCACTATTGTGAATCCATCATATGTTGGAAACTCTCTCGCTTATGTTGTCATGCAACATAGTGATTTAACCATCATGTTGCAATTCAGCATTGTCACTTCGTTCAACCGATTCTACCATCGCTCTATTTCTTCATCTGAATACACAGTGCAGGAGCTTTTGCGCTCCCACGAGATCCTGCCATCTGCAGCTGGATTCACACAATCCTGATCTCACACAGTTATCTTGTAAATACACTCAAGATCATTGTCGCTTTCATCATCACACATTGGCTCGGTCTAGTGCGCTCCTTCAGCTGGGTTTAGTGGGACTAATACGCATAGAGAATTTTCCTCGAAGATAATTTTGCGCTTCTTTAGATTGATGAATCCATTCATATTGGTGGTCTAGTTTATTCCTAACAATGCAGGATAAGGATTGTTGTCATCGACAATCTCTATCACTTCAAAATCTGTCTGCATGCCCGTGCCTTTAATATCAACTGTTACCCCTTGCAACATCCCCATGGGAAAAATCTTTTATTGGTTTGCCATTCATAATTGAATAGGGGACCATTGTAACGTGGGCATGCCCATGCATTCCCATGTTTTCTTCAGTAATACATTCATGTCCAAACTTAGATCTAGGATCACTTGATCCATTTCATGTTTCCAAATTTGTGCAGTCAACCTCATTTCCCTTCCATTGCACAATGCATGCTTCCCCAATTTCTGGACAACGCGTGGTTCCCCTGACCCTCTGCACCTTGTGATCAGTTCTTGTAGTCCTTTAACTTCTTGTTGTCGTACAGGAGTTTCATGCATGTCTCTAGAAAGGTAGTGATCATTGAAGGATCCATTCCCGGCTCTGGTTGATCCTTACTACCTAAAGTGGAGGCCTCCTTTGCGTGTTCTAAGTAAAACTCGGGTTCTTTCGTAAGAGCCTTGCGAACCCATGTACTTTCCTTTGGATTTTTCCATGTATCTTCTCCCATGGTTGTACTGCTTTTGAGCATCATGTTTACATTTGGGTCTTCGTCACATGGCTCAGACCTCATCATTTGTATATTCTGAGTCGGGGAAGGCTGGAATACCCCTTTTTCGTGCATCTTTGTGATCAACGTAGGACAATCTATTTTTCATGATCAAACTGAGCACAATACGTCAGGTTGGTACAATCGCGGGCATAGTGCCTTGGTCCTCCGCAATTATAACAAATTAACTTTCTGTGGCCCCTTCCTGGTCCCATTCCACCTCGTCCTCGACCTCGCCCCTGAAATCCAACATGCGACATCCCTACATCTGGGTCGAGGGCTCATGTTTCGGTATGCATCCTATAGGCTGGGGTCCGATCCATCATTATCTCTTAACTAAGGCAAGTGTGCTCATCGTGCCCTACCAGCCTACAAAAATTACAAAACAATTGCTGTGGTGTCTGTGTATATTTCTGTAGCAAATGACAATTGTCCATTGTGTGTTTCCCTCCTATCTAACAGATCATGCACCATAAAGTGTGTGCTGAACTCAACCCTTCTTGTGCCTCTAGTCTCAATGGCATTGGTTCTCCTCCTACCAAGTTGTTCGCAAATACTGGGCAGTGATCCTTGTCATGGCCCTGGCCTTTGCATTTTATGCACCATACCTCATCACGCGCCTCTGGCCATGGTTCCCTATCCTGCTTCAAGCTTTTCATTTCCAAACACATATTGTGTAGTTGTGCATGGATTTTTTGAACTCCCAACCTAGGGTCTTGTATTGTGGTCTCATGTAATCTCATCGCCATCTCCAATGCTTTGGCCTGGATAGAGACTTTCTGCTATGACAGCGCCATCCTCAAGTGTGGTGTTAGAGATGCTACAAACCATGCATGATGTTGTGCATCCATTAGCATCATATTGGCCTCGTGGATCAGACTCTTCCGCGTTTGGTCTAGATCCTAGAGGGGTCTCACCCGACAACATCACGATCTCTTTAAACCCGATGATTAATTATGTTTCTGACTTTGGTCTACTAAATTCCCTATTCAACGCGTTCTGGATCTTTGCTATCCCTATGTTTGGGTGGTCATTAGAATTCTTGATATACCATGTTAATGTGCGATCTTGCAATTCACCAATGTATCCTTCTTAATTTTTTCATCTGTGACACCTTGTGCTTCCCATACTGCTCTTACCACGAACCAGAATTGGTTCGGATACTCATTCCCTACTCCTCTGAACACTGGTAGCTTGATCGTGCTCGCCATACTGAACTGTGGAGGTGGTGGAGGTGGAGTGGGTGGAGATGGAGGTGAGGGAGGTGAAGTGGGTGGCGGTGTGGGTGGAGGTCGTAACTGTGGAATCCGATAACTTATCAGACTGACCGTATTTCTTTAAGAAACCTTCGTGAGCTCTTCCTTGCTCTCTTGTGAGGGTGAAATTAGGGGATTGTTTTCTAATTCTTCGCTACTTCCGCTTCTGTAGATATTTTTGCTCGTCATAGTCCCAAACATTAATTTATTCGCATAACCCGCTTTTTACATAACAGTATCTTAATCCAGGTGTTCAAAGATTTAATATACTTACCTTGTGGTCCCTTGAGAAAACATCGCTCTGCCTCACTGTAACTGACAGTCGTGTCCACTGCAAACTTAGTAATAAATCCTTCTATTATTCGGTCGAGCCGCTCATCCATAGCTCGCACTATCTTATCCTCTGAGGCTTCTAGTCTACGCACTAGCTCCTGAGTCCACACTATTGGTTGGTCAAGCCTACACTTTCCTTGGTTGTCAATTAACCTCTCAATCCACTCATACAGCTCAGATGGAAAGGATACAAAGAAAATCTTGTGGATTTTTGTATACACGTAGCGATCCGGCCACTTTTCCTTAGATACTTGCAGAGTTCTATTTTCTTGTGTTGCGAACTCGTGAATCTTCTTGTCCACCCACTCTTCAATCTCCTTCTTTGTTGGGTTCTAGTGGCACAACATCAGACATCCCTTATGCAGATCCCAGTCCCGGGAATGGAACCATTTGTTGGCTTAGTGGGGCCTGACCCAGGTTTAGAAATGATTTAGCCAAGAAAATCCCGGTACTACTGGCCCTTTCGGCAATAGTCCGTGGAGTGTGGATTGAGGTCTCACTCGAAGTAGTATGGGAGGGTGCTAGAACTAGGTTTCCACACCTTAGGGATGTCTGATATGTGGTGATTGGTATACGGTCCAACCTTCACACTTACTGTGCTATGTGCACCTGCAGGCACCCCGTGCCTTGTGATACTGCCTCCGCACAATTATATCCGCAGTGCAACCTGTCCTATTTACCCAAGTCTTCCTTAATTATGCTCTGTTAACTTGTTTACTTAGATTATTTTCATATATAAGCATTCATATGATTGTTCATCAAGTGTGTGCAGTAAATTACCAGAATAAAAGTAATGCATACATCAAAACACATATTCAAGAATAGATGCACAAAATAAACTTCTATTTATTAACTTTTAGTTCCAAGCACAAACCTAACTCCGCCCTGCGCACTCAGCTACAGGGGTTCGCACACTCAGTTGCGGACTCTACTAGGCCTCTATGCACTCAACTGCAGAGCATCTTCCTACCACTACGACCCAATACACTTCATCTTCCACTTTAGGCTCTAACCAAGCCTTCGCTATTATATCTCTTCTCTACTTCTTAGTTATCTTTACACTTAGAGCCTCACTCTATTTATACAATCACATGGTCCGCAGACCATGGGTAGGCCGACACATGCTTACATTAAATTATAATTCTTAGGGTGGACAACCCTATGACTCGATTATGCAATTCGTGCTCCACACTCGTACTTCATGGAGTTCTACACCATCTTTGACCAAGCTTGGGCTTTAAGCCCCAAAACCTAATGCGGGGGATCCCATGCCCAACAGTGTGACTATGTAGAAAGTGATGATGATCTCGATCAGATATACAAGATAATAGTGCGAGATGAGGATTGGATCAATCCTATAGTAGATGGATGAATTGAGTGGGACAACGATAGCTCCTGCACCTCAGAAGATGAAGAGCGTGATAATTGGCAGAATCGGTTGCATGAAGTATCTACACTCCACTGCAACGTGATGACCAATTTGTTAAGCTGTGTTTCAAATGAGGTAAGAAACCTTCCACATTGTGAGGGGTTGACCGACATGAACTATTTTTAGATGAATTTGAAAAATATGTACTAGAAGAGCATCGATTCCAGGCACTGGAATTGGTGTTGCACGCTATGCCTTCCCGTTGGTGGGGTGCACAAGGAAAGCTTTACTAGAAGGAGAGAATAGTGAAGAATGATGAATTTAAGGTTTGATTATGCTAATACTAGAATGACAAAAAAATATAGTGGGAAGGATGATCCGCATGGTCATTTAGCACGATGGACTAAACCTTGGGGGACAGAGCCGCAACCAAAATGGGTGCATATATTCTGTCATATCTTAGATACGATCCAAATGAACTGGTATTTGGAAACAGAGCTTTGCCACGGGACTGTTGAATGCGACGTTTTAAGAGAAATTTTCCTATTAACTTTCATCTTTGAGGATGGATTTTAGAGTATTGATGAAGCACTGCAAGAAATAAAAGCAACTATATTCAGTATTTCGAAGGAACCAGTAGAATGGACTCAGCCAGATTGGAGTACATAGTTGCACCATGTGTTGGAATCCTATAACATGGTTGCTTAAGAAGAGGATGACTTGCAGAATATTACCATCCTTGAGACTGAAGGACAACGTGAAGTTTAGGGGCCGAAGGTAGAAAACCCAGATATATTAGAGCCTATGAAAACTCGACAGGTAAACATTGGGTTTGAGGAAGAACCCAAGTTCACAATGGTAGGACATTATTGGGACGAAGATATGGTTGATAAGGTAGCTGAGCTGCTGCATGAGTACCAAGACTTATTTCCCACGAAGTTTTCAGACTTGAAAATGATTTTCGAAGATTTAGGCATTATGAATTTTACACTAAAACTAGATGCAAAAACTATTAAGCAATGTTATTGATTAAATCCAAAGTATAAGGAGAAAGTGTGCCTAGAACTGGATAAGATGCTAGAAGCTGGAATTAACATGTAGAAGAATCTGATTGGGTAAGCCCAATGGTGGTCCAAGAAAAGAAACAAAAGGGAGAAATCTGCATATGTGTCAATCTAAGTTGAATGAAACTTGCATGCATGATCCATTTCAAACTCCGTTTACTGACGAAGTATTAGAGAATGTTGGCGGACAGGAAGCATATTTGTTCATAGATGGATTTTTGGGTTATCATCAAATAAAGATCATGTCGAAGGATAGAAACAAAAAAACCTTCGCAAATGAATGGGGGTGCTTCCAATATATAGTTATTCCATTTGGAATGAATAATGTGCCTGCAATTGTTTCCTGAGTAGTGACCGTTGTGTTCAAGGAATTTATTCATAAGTTCCTGGAAGTATATTTCGATGACTAGACCGTGTTTAGGTTGGTAAAGCAACATGTTGCGAGTCTATGCCTCATGCTGGATACATGTCGAAGGTATCATATCATGCTAAACTTAAAGAAATGTATATTTTGTGTGCCTTTTGGGATTTTTCTTGGGCATATTGTATGTAAGCAGGGATTGAGGGTGGACCCTATGAAGATCACAATAATTATAAATTTTGAACCTCCTAGGAATGTGAAACAACTACACGCGACATTGGGATACACTAGGTACTACAATAATTTTATCAAAGTGTATGACCAGATAATCGTGCCGATGGAAACGTTTTAAATAAGGATGCGGTGTTTTGTTGGGATGAATACTGTCAATGCAGCTTGGATGTCTTGAAGGAAAAAATGGTGACAACACCTATTTTGGTATTTCTGGACTGGAAAAAGGAGTTTCATGTGCATGTTGATTCTTCCTACATTACACTAAGAAAAGTATTAACACAAGTGGGAGTAGGAGAGCTCGATCATATGATAGATTTCACGGGTAGAAAGTTATCCAACACTGAAAAGAATTACTCGACCACAAATCGTGAAGGGTTGGCAATGGTTTACGCGTTGCAGAAATTCAGAAATTATTTGTGTGGTAGACACTTCAAAATGTATATGGATCACTCCGCATTGAAGTACCTGGTCAATAAGCCTATGCTGGGGGGGAAGATATGTTGATGGTTGCTATTGTTCCAAGAGTATGACTTTGAGGTGATTGTGAGGCTTGGAAGGCTGAACGTAGGCCCGAACCATCTATCAAGGATTGAAACAGGAAAAGAACCTAGTATCTTAGAGGAAGGACTGCCAGACATGCAATTCTTTGCAATGCACATCAAAAACGATCATTTTTTTGATATTATTCAGTTCTTAATGATGGGAACAACTCCGGAAGGATATTCCACTCAACAAAAGAAGGAGTTAGTAGTTCATGCTATATATTTTTTAGTAATTGCAGGTCATTTCTATAAAATGGGAATGGATGAGACACTATGCAGGTATGTTTCAAAATTTGAACATGCTAGTATCCTAGATGAAGCTCATGGAGGAGTGGAAGGAGACCACTATGCAGGGAAAGTGACCACACATAAGTTTTTACACACTAGATTATGGTGGCCTACATTACACAAGGATTCTAAGGCATACTGCAAGGTGTGTGATGCTTGCTAGAGGAAGGGGAAGCCTTCGCAAAGGGATGAATTTCCCTTAAAACCCCAAGTCTCATTATGTATATTTGATAAGTGGGCCATTGACATTATAGGTCCGATACAACCACCAGGAAAGAAGACGGGCTCACGTATATTATTAATTCAACAAAATATTTACCAGATGGGAAGAAGCGAAACTAGTGAGGGATTATACAACTTCCACTACTGCGAAGTTTCTCTTCAAGTATGTCTTAACAAGGTTTGGATGCCCAAAAATTTTAATGAGTGATAGGGTTACACATTGTTTGAATGAAACAATCAACATGATGTTGGAAGAATTGCAGGTATATCATCAGAAGAGCACACCCTATCACCCATAGGTGAATGGAATGGTGGAAACTTTTAATAAGACTTTGGAGCATGCATTGACAAAGGTATCAAAAACGCAGAGGAATGACTAGGACATGTGCATACTGGTTGTGTTATGGGATTATAGGACAACCTACAAGAAGTTGACAGGAAAAAATCCCTTCAGGTTGGTCTACGGAATTGAAGCATTCATGCCAGTGGAGTATATTGTGCCCAGTTTAAGGATTGCAACCTTGATTGAAATCGCAGACGGTGAGACCTTGGAGGAATGGCTCATACAGATCATGGAGTTAGAGGAAGATTGCTTCCTTGCGGGGTTTCATCAGCAAGTGTAGAAGGAATGTGATAAAACATGGCATGATTGACATACTAAGTTGCACACATTCAAGATAGACGATCTGGTGTTGTTATATGATAGAAATTTCATGAAGTTCCCAGGAAAATTTCAAATGCACTGGTTGGGGCCATATGTTATTGAGGAGATCACAGATGGTGGTGCAATTCAGCTCGCGAAGATGACTGGGAACCTCTCCTTGGAAAAGTGAACAAAATTAGATTGAAGTTGTACACAGGGGATCCTACCCCTGTGCGATGACTATATGGTAGTAGGATAGTCTTAGTAATCTAGGAAGTTGTAAGGGATTGCGAGACTATAAACTAACTACCCAACTAAGGAGAAAATGTGGTAGGGAGGCTGCACGATGGATGAAAGGGGTGTGATAGGTGAAACTGCACTACATGAGCTGTACCATGAAGGATGGTGCCATGTAGGTGGGTCCCAATGCAACCGTTGAGGTTACTATTCATGATTTGATGGCTAAAAATCCATTAACAGGAGCGAGTAGGTGCTATTCATGGTGAAACACTTTGAAGATCTGCTACCAAAGAGGCATTTACTATCATAATTTGGGGGGAATGGTCAGATTTGAATTCAAAACTCCCTATAAATATTGCATGTTGGACCACCGAAGAAAACATTTCATTCTAAGACTGGTTTGGGTGATTTTTTTCTTTAAGTCTAAGAGTCATCAATTCTGGGAGGATTTTGTGGCAAGCCCAGCATTTGCTGCCTTACCTACATGGAACCAGAAGGCCATTCTCCAGAAAATCACAACCACCAACCCAATCAAAGCTATGAGTTCTGAAGCTATTATGTATGACACGCCAAGCCTTGAGATTTCAAGTATGGAAGCTTCAACTCCTATGCCTACTATGCCGAGGTCTCCAATACCAGAAAAAATCGTCACAAAGGACAAACAACTAGTCACAAAAGTGAAACAATCGACTACAAGAGAGAAGCAACAAGACGTAAAGGAGAAGTAGAAAAATTTAGTGCTAGTGATAATTTCCGCGAGGAAGAGTCCGAAGGTGCGACAGAAGGAGAAAAGAGAGAAACAACCGGAGAAAGTGGTGGATTTAGAAGAATAAGAATACTAAGGTGTGGATGAAGTTGATATGAGGAGATCGAGCATATCTCAAGGCTTCTTGAATATATCCCTCCATGGAAGGGAAGAACTAAAGTAACCAAGGATCCCGATTCTGGGAAGTTCATAGTTTCAATACCCCTGCTGCCTGAGCAGGTCGAATTTAAAGGTCCTAGGCTAGTGCACATTCTACTATTGAAAATGGAGGACTGGGACCTCGCGGACCGTGAGAGGTTCCCACATTTGGAAACCCATAAATGTATGATAAGGATATATTATGAAGAAATGGGAGTTACATAGTTGGAGCCCATGAAGTGGGTTTACAGTGTTGAGCAGGAGAGGCTACTGAACATGATCTTCGTACGGCACTATCATCACTCAACTATAAACACTATGTGTGTGTGCCATCTCCTCGCATTGGTGCATGATGGGTGTTTATGGCTTGGGGAGGACATCCCAATAATGGACATGTTGATCCATAGGGTTAAAAAGTTGCCTTACAAAGAAGCGTACCCTGCTAAGATTACGAAGGTGTAGATGAAGACGTTTTGAAGAGATCGAGCATATCTCAAGGCTTCTTGAGTATATCCCTCCATGGAAGGGAATAACCAAAGTAACCAAGGATCCTGATTCTAGGAATTTCACAGTTTCGACGCCCCTGCTACCTAAGCAGGTTGAATTTAATGGTCCTAGGCTAGTGTGCATTCTAGTATTGAAAATGGAGGACTGGGACCTCGCGGATAGTGAGAGGTTCCCACATTTGGAAACCCATAAATGTATGACAAGTATATATTATGAAGAAATGGGATTTACACAGTTGGATCCCATGAAGTGGGTCTGCAGTGTTGAGCAAGAGAGGCTACTAAACATGCTATTAGTACCACACTATCATCACTCAACTATGAACATTGTGTGTGTGCCAGCTCCTCGCATTGGTGCATGATGAGTGTCTATGGCTTGGGGAGGACATCCCAATAATGGACATGTTGATCCATAGGATTAAAAATTTCCCTTACAAAGGAGCGGACCCTGCTAAGAATACTAAGGTGTGGATGAAGTCAATTTGAAGAGATCGAGCATATCTCAAGGCTTCTTGAGTATATCCCTCCATGGAAGGGAAGAACCAAAGTAACCAAGGATCATGATTCTGGGAAGTTCACAGTTTCAACAACCCTGTTGCCTGAGAAGGTCGGATTTAAAGGTCTTAGGATAGCGTGCATTCTAGTATTGAAAATGGAGGACTGAGACCTCGTGGAGTGTGAGAGGTTCCCACATTTGGAAACCCATAAATGTATGACAAGGATATATTATGAAGAAATGGGAGCTACACAATTGGAGCCCATGAAGTGGGTATATGGTGTTGAGCAAGAGAGGCTACTGAACATGCTTTTAGTACCGCATATCATCACTCAACTATCAACACTGTGTGTGTGCACCAGCTCCTCGCATTGGTGCACGATGGGTGTCTATGGCTTGGGGAGGACATCCCAATAATGGACATGTTGATCCATAGGATTAAAAAGTTTCCTTACAAAGGAGCGGACCCTGCTAAGAATACTAAGGTGTGGATGAAGTTGATTTGAAGAAAGCCAATGTACTTTGTGAAGTCCATAAGTACCCAAGGATTGAAGAAGACTTTTTTGCAACCAATTCCATTGGATATATTCTAGACTTAGACAAATCTACAAATCTAGTTGAATCCATGAGAGTTTGGATTGGTGCCCTATATCAAATGAAAATTGTCTCTAAATTAGATAATTTATCTATTTTTACCTTAGAAAAAAAACAAATGGTTGGAATTGTATATGATTGGTGGATGGGGCCATCAGAAGAAGAATGGATGCATGTAGCTACTGCAGGATTAGCTACAATAGAATTGCTACTCAAAACCCAATTTGTCCCTGAACTGACAGATGAAAAGAAACATATTATAACAGATCTAACAAGAATGGAGTTGAAGGATTTAAAGTTTTTATATCAATTTGGTAATGATTATATGGCTAAAATCTATAAAGCTAATATTACCAATGATTCTACTCAAAAGATTTCATTCCTATCAAAATTGCTTGGTAATCTAGGTGATATGATAATGAAAGATCTGGAGGTCCAAGGAAAAAAGATTGACCAGACTTATTGGATAGATCTCTTATTCCGGTGTCAAGAAAAAGTTAAATATCTTTGTTGGTAGAAGAAAGCTCAAGATTTTTCTCCTGGTCTTGATGTTTGTCGTTCTGTATTACCATGGACACCATTCAAAAAGAGAAAATCCAAAAGATATGGAAAATTCAGGCCTAAGAGAGTAGCCAATCCTAGAAAGACAACCCACAAGTTTAAATATTTGAAAAAGCGCAGGCAACCCAAAAGAGACAATGCATGTTTTATATGCAAACAAGAAGGTCACTTCGCCAGAAAATATCCAAGAAGTTGTTCCAACAAGTTGAAAGCATGTATAGAGATTGATGATTTTGTAGATAATTGGTCAATTGTTGATTCTCAAGATGAAGTATCAGATGTATATATTTTAACTGATGCTTCTGTGTCAGATACTGAGTTAGTTCCCAACACATGCCAAAAAATGAATATTTGCTATTATTGTTTTGCATCTGAAAATGAAACTGACTTGCATTTTAGTGATGAGTATAACTCTAATGACTACATTGATGAGACATCTGAATCCATTTCAGATGTTGCTATGTCTACTGCTCCCTCTCTATCTATCGATCGAGATACTAAGAATTCACACTCTATTTTAAATTCTCTGCCTCCACAATCCACGTTGAATTCTTTTTGTCCTTACCCAAAGATAGTTGCTTAGTCATCTTCATCTTTGCCTGTTCCCACATCTGTTAATCTTGATGAAAGTTCTTTTCTCAAAAAGATTGTTAAAACTAACAATCTTCTCTATATTCATGTTGAAGTCCAAGTTAAAGGTGAATGGACCACTGTGGATGCGTTCATTGATATAGGTGGCTACAATAACTTAGGACGCCCATCTTAATTCAAAGGATTATGGAAGCCTTTACAAAATATTATGATTTCTGAGGCCATTGGTGGTTCTGTCAATCTCACCCACTATGTTGATAACGTATCTTTAAGAGTAGGGGGGAGTATTGTAAAAAAATTTGCAATTCAGCACTATGATGCCTCTGCAAGTTTGTTTTTTGGAATGTCATTTATTAATTCTGTGTTTCCAGTTACAATTAGTGATGATAAAGTTATTATGACTATAAAAAACAAGGCAATCTCAGTTCCAAGACTGACTTTGGCTAATTCAGAAGCTAGAAAAGAAAATAGCCAAAAGAAGGGTGGCACAAAAAAGCCCCAGAAAGAATCTCATGATTGGCAAGAAGTATTGCAGATTTATGAAGAAAGGAGTCAGACAAAACCCAAACAAAAAGCAAACAGAAATCCTGATTGGTCTCTTGAACAAATTGCTCTTTATGATGAATTGTTGAAATGTTGTTCTAAAAATCCGCAAGCACTTTGGACTAAAGAAAGTCCTTAGCAAGAAATAATTACTCTGCATGACAATGGGGTTATAGGAAAGCTTATACCCTGTACTCCAATAGATGAAAAAGAATTCAAAAAGCAGATTGAAGAACTCTTAAATATCAAGTTAATTGAACCGAGTTCTTCTCATTATTCTTGTTCTGCTTCCCTCGTAAGAAATCACTCAGAGATAGTCAGAGGAAAAGATCGAATGGTAATTAATTATAAACCATTGAATGCAATCACGAAGGGCTTCAACTATCCTCTGCCTCGCCAGGAAACAATTATGAAAAAAATTCAGAATAGCAAGATCTTCAGTAAGTTCAACATGAAATCTGGTTATTACCAGATACAAGTCAAAGACGAAGATCGTCACAAAACTGTATTCACATGTCCCGCAGGTTTTTTCCAGTGGAGAGTAGTCCCATTTGGTCTAAAGAATGCTCCAGCTTTCTTTCAACAGTGAATGGACTATATTTTTGGTAAATATGATTTTATTGTTATCTATATTGATGACATTTTGATTCACAGTTAGGATCTTGAATCACATATGAAGCATTTACAGATATTTCTTGAAGAAGCAAAGCAGCATGGTATTGTTTTGTTAGAAAAGAAAGTGCTTATATTTCAAGATAGTTTTGATTTTTTGGGTATCCATATTATCAATGGTAAAATTTAGATGCAACCCCATGTTTTAACAAAATTATCTAAATTTCCCGATCAGTTACAAGATACTAAACTGATTTAGCATTTTCTAGGAATATTAAATTATGTGCATAAATACATTCCTAGGCTGTGAGAAAAGACTGCTCCAATTAGACGTCATTTGCATTCTCGATGGCCACCAGAAGCCACAACCGCAGTTCAAATGTTAAAAGCTGAATGAAAAAATCTCCCCAAGCTCAAACCACCAGGTAATGGATTTCTCATCCTTCAGACTAATGTGTCTGATAATTTTTGCGCAGCCATCCTTTTTGAAAGAAAGGAAGAGACGGGAGAAGAAATTTTATGTGCATATGCATATGGGGAATTCCTAATTCACCAGAAAAATTATTTTCCATCAGAAAGAGAAACTCTTGCCATTTTTAATGGCAGAAAAAAATCCGAATTATATTTGGCCCCTGCCAAGTTCTTGATAAGAATAGACTCAATGAATTTCAAGTATTTCTTATCAACCAAGATATCAAAACAGCTCGCAAGAGGTAGACTTTTGGCATGGTAGATATGGTTTCAAATGTATGATTTTGATGTTGAATGAGTGCCAGGTATTTCCAATTATTTAGCCAACTCTCTTAACAGAGAGATGAATAAGGGCCATATTCATAACCAAAGAACTGATATTTTTGTTATTCCTAGTAAGACCCCTGTAGATGATAACTTTGAAACTTTTGTAAAAAGATTTCAGATTCTTGAATTAATTCTTGGTGATGTGGTCGAAGAAATTAAAAAGATTATTGGACTGAGAATGAGAATAAATCAATGGATACATAGATGTCAAGCTTGGCAGTCCAAAAATTTTGGTGTCTTGTTGGGTCTAGATGAAGAATTGGTAAAGGTATATCCTCTGCCAAATATGAAGGTAAAACTTTATTTCAAGACTCTATATGATTACTAGACTAAAGATTATACTGATTCCATGATCAAGGTTTTGCAAACTTTGAATTATTATCATATCATTGGAGGTATAGATTTCTCCTTTGTTGTTTATACTTCTACTAAAATGCTGGATTTGGATGAAATAAATATGACCGAAAGGGTAGGAAGGTTTCTAAAGTAATTAAGAATTCCTGATCTTTTTGAAGAACTTGATGCTGCATTTCTTCAGAGAAATGATGAAAAGTTTGCAGGAATAGATTCATTTCACCAATATCAACTCTTTGAACCATTTGTAGATTGGGAAATAAAAAATGGCCATTGTCAAAAGAAGCCCCAGACAAGAGCTTCTCAATGTGTTGAAAGGAAATTGCAATATATGCGAACATTCTTGACACCTTGGGATTATCAAAGTTTAGAGTTCAAAAATCCTTTTATCCCAAATCCTTTTGCACAATTATATGGCCCTGAACAAGTTGCTACCTCTGTGATAGCCAACAATAATGAAGAAATTAAGAAAATCACTCTCTGGCTTAAAGAATTTCATAGCCTCAAGTTACCTGAAAATTTGTCTATGATCAGAACTTTAGAAACACTTCAAGGAAGATTTGGAGTAATCAAATTACTGATTAATTCAAAGGCATTAATTATTATTAGTGTTATGGAAGGAAATTGGAGTGACGATGTAGTTTGTTTGGTAAATTTATTATTGTCAACAAAGGTTTGTTCATCTATGATTTTTGAATTGGGTTGGCAGCAGCAAGAGAATATCAATCATAACTACAAAGTATGGGTCCAATGTGCCATAGAATGCTCTATCAGCATGTTTCAAATTTTCAAATGGGAATTATTAGATGGAGTCAAATTGTCAGTTCAAATAATGCCTGAATTTTGTAAAAGCAAAAAGGATTCCTTCCTTGACATTGAGATAGATCCAATGGCTTATATAAATCAGTGGATGAAAGAGGACAATAAATATCTCTTTCCACAAAAAATTCTCCATGTTACAACTGCCACAATAAATTTTGATACAGGACAATCATCCAAGGCACCACTAAAAGGAGAATCTTCTATAGTCTCGACAAAAGAAAAAGCAGCTACGGCAAAAGGAAAAGAGAAGGTATCTGACGAAAAAGAAACTATTTTCGTGGATTTGTACCAAGATGCTCAAGAACAACAGGACCATACATGGGAGACAAAATATTTGGAGTGGTTAAATCAATCATGGTTAAAGAAAAAGCTTCCCTCATCTTCATCAAAAGTACATGATCCTGATTCCGATTATGATAGTGATTGAAGTCCAATGGGACCTTGATAGTGCGTTTTCTTTTAATTATTGTACTCGAGAATATTGAACAGACAGCGTCAAGACTAAGCAATTTCTGGCAGGACCTTCAGTAATTCTCACATGTTTCTAAACTTATAAGTATGAGTCTTGTGTGTGTAGATAGGACGTCTATTTTTGTGAGTGTGTGAAAGAGTGTTTGTATTCAGTGCTTTAAGAGACAAGAGACTAGAAAGCTCTACTCTGAGGCATAACTTGATATGTAACATCTTTATTTGAATTAATTCTAAAGCCTACTAGGCCACCTATCTGAGGACAATTTGTTCCAAGATCACCTTAAGTTGGGATTGTAAAGCGAGTTGAAGAACGAAGGAGTCATGTGTCCTCGTATTTCTTGAGCTGGTGGATGGTGTGAGGAATTTCAGCATACTCTTCAAAGGTTCAAGTAAGTTACGTGTCTATGGCTTGGGGAGGACATCCCAATAATGGACATGTTGATCCATAGGATTAAAAAGTTTCCTTACAAAGGAGCAGACCCTACTAAGGAGTTTGGAGGGAAAACCAGGGAGAAATAACTAGCTGAAAAAAATGAAGAAAGAGTATGGCCTTATTAAAAATTCATGTGGATACTCTATCCTTTCAATTCAAGACCAAGTAGTACAATTCACTTCATAGATTCACGTGGGAAAAATTATGAGGAAGTGTTGTGCAAATAAAATTCTGGCGCTAGTAGTGTTTCTTGCAGCACAGTGCACAGAGGGAATTCAATATAATTGGGCTAAGTATCTATGCTAGGAGTTCCTTGTGAACTACCAAGAAGCCCAAGAAGAAAGCAATCCATTTCATTATGCTTGGCTTTTACTGTCTATTGTGTTAGTTTCTTGGAGGTTGCCAGAGGACAGTCAATTTCCTCTGCACAAGGAAGATTCGCCTGAGCTAGCACGGTTTGCCTCATTGTAGTCTACAAAATATTTGGCATGGATCAAGGAGTCCGAGGTTTTCTAGATTTTGGTAGAGATGGACCTTCATATGGTGGTTAGTCAGAGGCCAAGGTTTTCCCCAACCTTGATCGTGCAGTTGTCGGCCTATGCAGAGTTCAAGGCTGACTTCCACAGCATGTTGATAAGAGCATGCAAGGACCCAAAGCAAACATGGCACCAATTGCCTTATTTGGTATTTGAGACAGATGTGCAATAAATTGTAGGGTATTAGCTAGTAGAGTTATGAGATCCCATAATGCTTGATGTAGGAACAAGCAAAGGTGCAGAGAGCTCTGCTGTGCAAAAGTGAAAGGATGCAACTTAGAAGGTTGTGCATGCCTTGGATGAGTAGAAGAACAAGGAATATCATAGGGTAACTGTAGAGAAGGAATGAATGGAGAAAGAGCACGCTTCTAAAAAGAAGGTAGAAAAGGAATGACAAGATACATAGGAAGGTGGAAAGTTTGCGTTACACCATACAAACGAACAAGAGTTGTCTGTGGAGGAAGGAGGTGGGGGTGAGGAGCAAAGCACTCCATTCACCTTGAAGTGGCGCAGTTAGGAGCCGACTGTTGGTGAAAACAAAAAGCACAATTTGGACAAGTAGGCACACATCAACCCAATGGTGCGGAGAAAAGGTGATCTCAATGAGATCAGGGATAAAGTTTATGACACAACCATCGAAGTGTTCCAACAGTTTGAGCAATAGTATATGCAGACACTGGGAAGCATCCTAAAGGATTTGTGAGAGTTGTAGATCTAGGCTAATAGGATCTAGGTGGGCGTTGGGCAAGTGAGTGGAGCACAAGCAAGTGTGACACAGGGAAATGGCACCATGGCAGAGCTAGAATGGACTCTGGACCTCAGAGTCATTCCATTGTTAGAGGGGTCAAATTGCATAGAATCGGATGAGGATCGCACTGTGATCAGGACAGTGAAGGATATGGGCCTGAACTTGGTCGCGCTATTGCTCCATACCCTCCATGTGTTGCGTAGGGGGTTTCAATGAATTGAGGAATTGAGAGTAGCGCACCCTCAAATTTATTAGTGAGTTAAAAGTGAACAATGAATAGATGTTCGCGGAGAAAACTCAGGCACTGAAGTCCAAGGAGGAGATGTAGCAAAAAAGTCAGAGCTTAGGGATGACAATTGAGCAGGCTTGTAAGTTAGTGCCTGAATTATAGATCCTAGAGGATTTTGAAGCCTCCACGAAAAGTAAGAAAACTGGCTGCTATAATACGTGCATTGAAGGATGAAGTTGGCAAGGTTAGCTTCGAGATCCAGATGAAGATATCTGAGATGTAGTTGAAGTTACAACCTATGACTCTACTAGAGATTCGGGAGAAACACGGAGCAAACATGAAGGATGGAATAAGAACATTGGATATCGTAGTCAAAGGCTGCTCCTCAAAGTTTGATGCCGTGATGGAATTATGGACAAATCTGCAGGAGGACCCAAACCTATAGAAGATGAACACAAATGTTTAGGAGACACAATGACAGTATGACAAGGTCCAAGAGACTACGTGCACTTTGGTGCTAGCGGAAGGCCTCTCCGAGCTATAGGAGGGCAAGCAACTGCTAACAAGTGGAGGAATTGCAGATGAAAGAAGCCTTATTGAAGGCCAGATTGCAACCATGGCTAGAGGAAGCTTGTCAGCTTACTCTGCCACTTCAAGAGAAGATCAAGGGGCTACATCATAAGCAGAGGATCATACACCTAGTAGTGGAGGGGACAACCACAGAGAAATTGGTTTAAGAGGTACAATAGGCAGCGACACAGAGCATGGATCAAGTTGCAATGATGCAGGTTGACTTGGGTGGTCTTCGTAGCAAAATCGCAACACCAGCTAAGTGACTCGAGGGCGAGTCACGATCTTTGTGTTGGGGGCCTATTAGGATAGGGTCCCTAGGGTCATTTTTTGGGTTAGTTAACCCAAATTTTGTATATGTTTTTGTAAAAATATGTAAATTTTCCACAATATGTGGATGTGGAGCGTGCAAATAGATAGGTGTCAAAGGGGTCCTAGCCCCTTGTTTGGATAGATAGTTAGGTTAGTTTTGAGACTCACCCATGGTCCGCAGACCATGGTATTGTATTTAAGAATCTATATATTTGAGTCATAGCAAGTCTTAGAGGTAACTTAATGGGGAATATATAGTGTAGAATCGAGATAGAACTATTTTGGTCGATTGCTAAGGCAGGAAGGCTTTGCTTCCTATACCTAGGCGAGAAGGGGAAGGCTCCTGCAGTTGAGTGCAAAGGAGGCCTTGGTAAGTCCGCAGCTAAGTTTGTGGACCCCTACAGTTGAGTGTGTAGGGTAAAAAAAAATTTAATCCAAGCATTAAAGATCAATAAAGACTAACTTTTGGAGAATTACTATGCAATTTGAGTATTTTTGTTTATGGTATATTTTGTCGCTTAATGATATGTTCCATGAAATAATGTATGAACGTTGCGTGAAACCATTGAATATGGCTTATCAATGCATGATTTAAGTAGTTATATTATTTCACGAAGTTAAAAGCTATTTCTGCTATGTTTTCTGATGAATGAAATGGATCTGTTCGAACTCAGATCTAGGGTTTTTAGATGCACGAAACTAGATAAACCGTCTATTTAAGGTCCACAAAGACTGATAGTGGAACTTTGTGAAGGTATCAAAGCCATTTTAACTTAGTTATAGTGACAAGCCCTAGAAGGATATTGATCTATGTGAAGGTAGATCCAAACAAAACCTAAGAACCATTTATCACACATCCTTGGATGCAGAAACTTGGTTCTAGCATTCCCCAACACTGCTTCAAGTGAGACTGCAGCTTGCGCTATGCAAATTGTTTCCGAAAGGGCCAGTAGTTAGCATTTTTTTGGTTGGCACAAACAACTCTAAACATGGGTCAGGCCCCCTTAAGCCAAAAATAGGTATCTGAATACAACAAGGTATGTATGGTGTATTGTTTCAATGTTATGTTTCAACTGCAATATTGATGGTAAGGTAAGCCCTAAGCTATTATGATAATATCACCTACACAAATAGCTCATGAATGCATATGAAAGTAATTTTGATTCATGATACTTATGATGACATGGTGCACTTGGTATTGGACAAGTATCTTACATTCTATTAATTCATGATAAAGCTACTTAGAAACATTAATTTTTGATATACTGGTATACTTTTTAGATATGATGGATTTCATAAAGAAGGCTAGCACATTTTTTTTTATATATGATAGCTTGATGTTGTTGTTAGTGATTGTGACAAGCATGGTAACCATGATGATAGAAGTATGACTATAAGATTATTGCTCAAAATCTTCTTGTTGACCTTGGTTAGTTTTTGATAAGCTGCGTAATTATGGCATGTATGCCCTAACTTGATGACTGAGTAATATGACAAAGAAGTGATTATGATTTTTAAAGTATGATGATACACTTGTCAGCTACCCTAATCATATGAATCCAACCATTGATGAGAATTGGATGTCATGTTCATATGTGGCGATGAAGTAACTAATGCTAACATGTTGTGCATATGAAGGATATATGTTTTAGAACCTGATATAGTTTGATTTCATGACCTAAAAATTTTGTTGATGCATGACAATATTATGATAGACAAATTGATGAATTGAATAATGATGGTTGAAGGGGTTATTCATTAATAGGGATAAACTCTTCATAAGATCCCTACATCTATTATCGTTTGCATTAGATGTATAGAATATTATTTATTGTTGTAGTTTTCTAACATGAATAGAAAAATATCTTATGTTGGTGGTCTGCAACAAATTTTGGTCTGAGAAGAGAGGGTTTCCCTTAGTTTAAGCCCCAACCACATCGAAGCAATATTAAGTGTAACACCCTCATCCCACATCTACCCAAGTAATCGACCAATCTGTGTAAATATGCAATGGGAGGCAAGTATAATTGGATTCAACCTCCTAAGTCACCTTAATGAAGTGGAATCAACAAAAACACACCGCATCGACCTTCCACATTAGCAACAAAAATCCCAGGAGTCCCAACCACTAAGGTAACTATCCCCTAAGACAAATTAAAGTTTTAGTGCATCAAACCCCTAGACGCTCCCTTGATATGGACAAGGGGGCATCTGGGAGGCTCCAGAAGCTCCCACAGTAAGGGAACGAGAGGTTCTGGGGAATTGTTTCCCTAGTGTTGTGATTGTGACTCTAAGATTTGTGCCACTTTTTTAGGTCCAGAACTCAATAACACCTTAAAAAATGAATTTACACAATAAAACAATGATACATTTGCAAAAATATTGAGAAGGACTAGATTGGAACCATACTAGCCATGACATGGATTTCATCAAACATATCACAAATATGAAATCTACAGGTCTTAATAGTAGAACTGAGCATAGGGGTCTCATACTTATGTAAGAATCGCTAAGAATCATTGATGCCTCAACACATTAGCTTCAATTTTAGCTATTAGGCCATAAATACATTATTCATTAATTTACAAGCAAAAACATGATGAGAGCCATACATCACCACTATCATAATATATATTCATAACCAGCGTAATAACAACATAAATACCAATGAAACAACAACCATATAATCCACATATGATCCATTATAATACTCATGAAATAACAAGGAGAAATAACCTCATATTAATGAATGCAACAACCAACCAAGTTTGGGACTTCCTTGAACCATCCAATCATAGATTGGCTAAACAAAATATTTTTTCCCACCAATTACCGCCATATTCCAAGCATGAATGTGGGACTTAAAACCAAACTCAACTAGGGCTTCCTGAGGCTGCACCACCTAAAACTCATCAATAGAACCATGCTTTACCATAATCCATCCCAGATCACAAGGCCATAAACCATAAACATACAATACCAGGCTTTACCACAATCCCCACGAGATCACTAGGCCAAAACAAGCATGGATGCCACTAGATTTCTCCACCTACACCATGACGAATTTTCCTTCCTCCTAGTCTCTATGCTTTACTACAATCCATAGTCTGATCCAGGGATCACTGTAAGCAGGTACATGAACAATCCAGGAAAGGAACATTGGATGGTAGTGAAATGGATTCTCAGATATTTAAAAGGTACCACAAATCAAGCATTATGCTTTGGCGGTCCAAACATTTCTCTGCAGGGATATGTTGATGCAGATATGGTAGGGGACAGAGATAACAGGAGGAGCACTACAGGATATGTATTTACTTTAGGTGGAACAATTGTCAGTTGGGTTTCAAAAATCCAAGTGTTGTTGCACTTTCAACAACAAAAGTAGAGTATGTTGCTGCTACAGAGGCTAGTAAAGAAATGATTTGGTTACAAAGGTTTATGGGTGAATTGGGTAAGGAGCATGATATGGGCACGTTATACAGTGATAGCCAAAGTGCCTTTCATCTTGCAAAGAACTCAGCATTTCCTTCCAGGACTAAACACATACAGCTCAGGTACCATTTCATACGATCAGTGTTGGAAGATGGACAGTTGAAGCTGGAAAAGATACACACTAGCCAGAATCCTGCAGATATGCTAACAAAAGTTGTAACCAGGGAGAACCTGAGAACATGCTCAGTTTCAATTGGTCTTCAAGGATGACGATGAAGATGAGGAACAGCCAAGTCCAAGGGAGGAGTCATTGTCCAGCAAATGAAGCAGCGATGGAGTTGCTACAATCATTCTCCAAGTGGGAGATTGTTGTGTGTGAGATGATTGTTCAGAGGTCTTTGCTTCACCGGATGTATACCCCAGGAGTTTTTGTACACCCCTCCGCGAGGGGAACTTGCCCCCCCCGCGGGGGTTCGGGGGGGGGGGCCGATCCCCCCCGGCTGGGGGGTTCCGGGGGCCAGCGGTCCCCTAATAGGGGCTCGGGGGCAGCACCCCCGAAGCTAAAAACAGATGTAAATTTGCCTTGTAAAAGTATAGTAATTTCTAGTCAATCTAGGTCATTCATTAGGTGGATGATCTAATGGTAGAACTTATGTTTATTTTAGGGTTTTTTTCCCTAGAAGGCAACTCCTCTCTTTGTATGAGTGCATTGTATTTGAGGCTGTGTAATAGATGTGTATTCTATGTGTGAGCGAGAAACAGAGAGGTGAGATTGTGAGAGAAAACAAAGGATATTACAATGGATTTGCTGTAGGTTGTGTCTCTTCACTTTGCTGGATAATAGAAAGGAAGGACTAGCTGTTCGGTGTGGATGTAGCCCAAACTAGGTGAACCACGTATCTCTGTGTCTCTCTTGTTTTATGCATTTTTTGTGTTTATATTTCTACAATATTTTATGTGTTCCATTGCTTCGTAATATATAATTTTCTAACAATAGGGTGATTGTGATTCATTAGGGTATATGATTATTAATGTTTACTAAGAAAGGAAACTAGGCTTCTACATGCAACATCCATTGTTCAAATCTCATGGGTATCATTTGTGGACACAACCTCTATGATAGAGAGGGGAAGGCAATAGGGTGACTGTGATCCGCTAGGGTGTATGATGATTAATGTCCACTAAAATGGGAAAAATAGGCTTTCGACTATAATGTACATTGCTTGAAACTCATGGATAGAGTTCATGCAAGCAACCTCTATGATAAGCAGGGGGGAGGAGATATGCTGATTGTAATTCATTGGGATGTGGGGGATATAAGTGGGGAATATACTCTCCTAAGGACTACTATTGAGATGTGGGGTGATAAATTGACTGGCTAGGGGGAAATCCAAGATTTTGTTGTCCCTAAACGAATCAAAACAAGACTACTTTCATCATCATTTCTTGAAGCATTGTCAGCCAAAGATATAAGTAATTCATCTTCCTTCTACTTTATTTCTGAATGCTCCTTAATGTTTATTGGAACTTAGGAAGGTATATGCATGTGTGTGTGTGTGTGCTAAAACCAAAATGATTTATCGGTCTGTAGAAACATTATAAAAACTTACTCCTATTTAGCTACATATATACAAAAAAATAATCAGATACTTACATTGATGAATTAGTAGGAGTAGCACCCCCCTCACTTACGAACTTCATTTTGTAACTTTGAATAAATTATCTGATGAACTCCTCTTTTGATAACCGTTTGTGATAAACTTTAAATCTGTGTCCATTTACTACAAAAGCAATTTGATCGAAATCGATAGTTTATTTTTACTAAACCATTTTCATAGACTGTGTCTACCTCATAAGGTCCCAACCATCGTGTTGACAACTTCCACGGGAAATTTCTAAACCTACTATCATATAATAAAGAACAGTCACTTGGTTGAAATTTTTTCTTCTTAATAAACTTATCGTGCCATTTGGTTCTCTAATGATGAACAAGCATCATCCTTTGAAGAGCATATTGTTGAATCTCATCCAATGCATTCAATTCCATTAGCCTTTGTTTTAATCGCTCATCTATATCCATTCCTAATTGCATGGTAGTTCTATAGGTTTTAAGTTGGAATTATATAGAAAGTAATCGTTGTTTCTCATAAACCAAGTCATAAGGAGAATGCCCTATTGTGTTTCTCTAGGTTGTCCTATAGGCCCACAAGGTTTTTTGTAACCTATCATCCCAATATTTATGATGTAGTTGTACTATCTTGGTGAGAAAGGCCTTGATGAATTTATTAGTAGATTCTACTTGTCTATTTGCTTGCGGGTGGTAAGGTGTGGATTTTTGATGTTTGATTCAATACTTCTTTGTAATAGTTTTGACCAATTTGGAGGTAAATTGAGTAGTTATTATTTCTCTCGGTACACCAAAATGGATAAATATCTCTTCAAATAAGAAATCAACAATAGATTTTTCATTAGCAGCATATAATGCTTTAGCTTCTACCCATTTGTTTAGATAATCTGTACATCCCATAATATACTTCTTCATTTTAGACATAGGATGAATTGGACCAAAAAAGTCTAATGCCCTCTTATCAAAAGGTTTAATGACTACCTATGCTAGAAGAGGAATTTGGTCTCCTAGGATAGGTTTCCCCATTCATTGAAAATCATCATAGTTTGTTACATATTTCATAGCATCCTTAAAAATGGTGGGCCATTAATACTCAATTGTAGCACTTTGTATACATTCACTTTGTCAGAAAAACGTCTGCCACATGGCTCATTATGGTAGGCTTTGAGAATGTCTTGCATCTCATCCTCTTGTGCTCTTATTTTGATCACTAGATCTGGTCCAGTGCAGTATAGACTGTTGAAAATAATACTGAGAGGGGGGGTGAATCAGTATTATCAAATCTTCTTTATTTCCACTTTGAATTATTTTTGCATATCAGTACCATAAAAATAATGAGCATGAACAAGAAAAACAGACAGTCACATCAAAGAACACCAGATATAAGGTGGAAACCCAATGTGGGTGAAAACCACCTGCTGCAATATGTCTCTATCTTCTTTCAAATTAGAACTCCTTTAGAATGGTCTTGTACTGGTGCAATCCTTTACCAGTACGCAAGCTGCAACCTGCAGAGAGCTACAACTCTCTCTCGTTTTCCAGTCTCTCCTGGAAGGGAGCTACAACCCCCTACTTCTTTTTAAGGACCACCTTTTGATAAATTTTCAAACTGGATCCATAAGCATCAAATGATCATCAAGTACATATAAATTATACAGCCAGCTGTAGTAACCAGCTCAACAATAACAGAACTAAACCCAGAACACTTTTTCAACAGAAAACTTTAGTCAACAGAAGATCTTAAGACAGATACGCAGTTTTTCTTTTACTGCCCTGCGTCGCTATGCACTTCGTCCTCTACTTCTCTGCGTATACCCGCAGATCTCCTTCTGCTGCACTGCGTGACCACGCACTACTCCTTTTACTGATCTGCGTACAGTACGCACCCAAATGCACTATCGTTCCGCGTGCTGCATAGTAGGCACGCACCCAAAAGAACTATCGCACCGCGTACTGCCACAATAAGTACGCACCCAGAAAGACTGTCGCGCAGCGTACTGAACTAGTAGGCACGCACCTGGGCCACTGTCACTTTGCGTACCCACGCACTGCACCTTTTTCACCTCTGCGTACCCACGCACTTCCCGTTTGTCGCCACTGCGTACCTACGCACTGCCACTGTTGATCACCTACGCACCTCTGATTAGGGCCAAAATACAGTCAGATACTCAGATCTGATCTTGCGCTCGAGATCACCCTTCACAGATCCACTTTCAACTTCTCTTTCATAGATCAAACCGAGAACCCAATATTTCAGATCTTAAGATATTCAATACTCAAAGATACCCAAGCCAAATGATCTTCTTTGCTTTATATAGGCTAGATCTTCCTCAAATCATGGACTAATACCATGGGCCAAAACCATGATAATACAATACCGTCGGCTAAATACGATAGGAAACCCCACGTGTGCGCGCTTTACTGCCTCGAAGTGTGTGCACTGGGGTACGCACCTCATGAATGGGTAATCTGTGTGACTAGATGCGGTCCCTGCATGGCGTACCTGTGGGTACGCACCTCCTCAACTATTCTCCTGCGTGCTTCTTAATTTTCATCAAAATGAGAGCCTTGCCATGGGCGTTGCCATCAAGTACAACATCTGTAACATATAACCATATCAGAAACATAATGCCAACAATCTCCCCCTTTGGACTTGATGGCAACCTCAAAATCTTCAGCTTCATTCTCCCCCTTTGACATCAAGGGCAAAGGGTTATGCTCCCCCTAAGAACATGCTCCCCTTGAATATGAACTAGATCTGCAAAGAAGAACCATAATCCAACAAACACCATAAATGACCATGAAAGGGATAGAGACATATTGCAGCAACATTCAGACCAGCATCCATGATCTCCTTTCTGTCCTCCATAATGCCAACAATGCATTATGTGCTCCCCCTGAACCTGTGCCATTCAATCTTCAATCAATCTGCAAACCAGCAAATGTACGCATATACCCCAAGTGAACCGTGCATACAACCATCAAAAGAGATTCAACAAGATGATGCATCAACAACTCCCAGCTTTTGCCTGAGGTATTCAAAGGTCTCCCTGGGCAATGGTTTGGTGAGTATATCAGCAACTTGTTCCTTAGAAGGAACATACTCCAACTTGAGCTTTTGTTCAAGAACTTGTTCCCAAAGAAAGTGATACTTGATCGGTATATGCTTGGTCTTTGAATGCATGACTGGATTCTTTGAAATGTTGATTGCACTTGTGTTATCACATAAGATGGAAATAGGTGGTGTACAAGTGATTTGAAAATCCTGCAAGGTCTGCATCATCCAAAGGAGTTGAGTGCAGCAAGATGCAGCAACAACATATTCCGCTTCAGCTGTAGACAAGGCAATCGAACTCTGTTTCTTGCTGAACCAAGATGCTAATCTGGAACCCATAAAGAACGCACCACCACTTGTGCTCTTCCTGTCATCCACGCTTCCGGCCCAATCTGCATCTGTATAAGCATGAAGTGTGAGATCTGTATCTCTAGGATACCATAAGCCATAATTTTGTGTCCCTGGAAGATATTTGAAAATTCTCTTTACTGCCTGAAGATGAGTCTCCTTTGGATTTGCCTGAAATCTTCCAACTATTCCTACTGCATGCATGATGTCTGGTCGGGTACCTGTCAAGTAATGTAGACTTCCGATCATAGATTTGTAGGTTGGTTGATGTACTGCTGCAGATTCATCATTTGCATTGAGGCTACATCCTGTAACCATGGGTGTACATACTACTTTTGCATCTTCCATGCCATATTTCTTCAAGATCTATTTGAGATACTTGGTTTGAGATAGAAATATTCCTCCTTCCTTTTGTTGGATTTGCAAACCAAGGAAGTATGTCAGTTCTCCCAGCAACGACATTTCAAATTCTTTCTGCATGACCAAGGCAAAGCTTTGACTCATATCTTCTTCATTGCTACCAAAAATAATGTCATCTACATACACAACAAGTATTAGCAATTTGTCATTTTCAACTTTTATATAAAGATTGCTATCTGCTGATCCTTTTGAAAAACCTTGTTGATGAAGATATCTGTCCAAACGATAGTACCAAGCCCTTGGAGCTTGTTTGAGCCCATAGAGAGCCTTTTTCAAGCTGCATACAAGATTTGGATCATTTCCAAGAATGAACCCATCTGGTTGTTCAATGTATACTTCTTCTTCCAAGTCTCCATTCAGAAAGGCTGATTTCACGTCCATTTGAAATACTTTGAAGCTTTGAAAACTTGAGAGAGCAAGGAACATTCGGATGGCCTCAAGTCTTGCAACAGGAGCAAAGGTTTCTTCAAAGTCTATTCCTTCTTGCTGCGCATACCCTTTACAAACAAGTCTAGCCTTGTTTCTAATTGCTTCTCCATTTTCATTCAATTTATTTTTGAAGACCCATTTTGTTCCGATAACATTCTTATCCTTTGGTCTAGGAACCAGTTCCCAAGTGTTGTTCCTTTCGATTTGCTCAAGTTCTTCATCCACTGCTTTTATCCAACATTCATCTTTGCATGCCTCTTTCACATTTTGTGGTTCAGTAGAGGAGAGTAATGCCAAATAGCTTGAGGCTTCTGCAATTGTTCTTCTTGTTTGTACCCCTGCTTCTTTCTGCCCCATAATCTGAGATTCTGGATGGTTCTTCTGAACATATCTGGATGGAGTCTTTTCTTCCATTCTTGTCTGCTCCTCGGGTTTTTCTTGAGGTTCTTCTTCTTGAGGTTCTTCATCATTCTGTTGTTGAGGGTAGCCTTCATCTTCTTTGATGTCTTCATGATGTACTTTTCTAGGAATGTATCCTTTCTCATCAACCACTACATTAATGCTTTCAACAATTCTGCCAACTCTTTTATTGTAGCACTTGTATGCTTTGTTATGTGGAGAGTAACCAAGAAGAATGCCTTCATTTGCTCTAGGCTCAAGTTTGCCAAGCTGCTCATCAGTATTCTTAATATAACATTTGCTCCCAAAGATTTTGAAGTGCTTTACCGTAGGATTCGTACCATTCCAGAGCTCATGAGGAGTTTGAGTGCTATTTACCCGGACATTTGTTTTATTGAGAATAACAACCGCAGCATGAGCAGCTTCACCCTAGAAGGTTGTGGGAGTTCTTGATTCATCAAGCATAGCACGAGCCATTTGTTGGATTGTTCTGTTCATTCTTTCCACAACTCCATTTTGCTGAGGAGTTCTTGCTGTAGAGAATTCTCTTCTTATCCCATGTTCTTCACAGAAATCTAAAAATTCATTTGAGTTAAATTCCCCACCTCTGTCGGATCTGAGGCACTTAATTTTGTGACCTGATTGTTTTTCAACCAAGGTTTTGAAGGATTTGAATTTTTCGAATGCTTCATCTTTGTGCTTCGTCAGTCCTAGCCAGACAAATCTGGAGAAATCGTCAATGAATAATATCAGGTATTCTTCTCCTCTAGGTGTTCTTTTCCTGAATGGGCCGCATGTATCTGTATGTACTAGCTCAAGAGGCATGCTAGCTGATCCTTCTTTCTCTGGAAAGTTAGTTCTGGTTTGTTTTCCAAATTGACATGATTTGCATATGGTGTTGTCAGGAATTTTGATATCTGGAAGATCGCGAACTGCCTGATATTTGCATGCTTTCCTTATTTGTGAAAATCTTAGATGTCCCAACCTTCGATGCCATAACCAGTGCTCATCATCCTTGCTTAGATAGCATTGTTTTTGTCCTTCTTCAAATATGTATAGATTGTTTGGAGTTCTTTTGCCTTTGATCATTGTTTTACCTGTATCAAGATCACGAACAAAACATCCATTTGATCTGAATATCACCTCGGTTCTTTGATCACACATCTGGCTTACACTTAGAAGATTATGCTTCAATCCATCAACATACAAAACATTTCCAGCCTTGACCTTTTCTTTTAAACGAGCAATGCCTTTTCTTTTTATAGTTGCAGGAGTATCATTTCCAAAAGAGACTTTCTTTCCTTTTTCTAGAGCAGAGTAAGATTCAAGTTTTTCTTTATCACCTGTCATATGCTTCGAACATCCACTGTCAATGTACCATATATTTTCTTGCCCCTCTGCATAAAATACTATCCCACATCTTTCTGCTTGAGGTTCCTTTATTCTCCATGTTTTGGTGTTTGAAGCTTGTTCCTTTTTCTACTGTAACCTGCTCCTGCATTCAGACTCTTCATGACCAAAGTTATTGCAAATAGAACATTCAACTTCATTTTCAAGAGCTGAAAAGTTGTTATAGGTCCTTTTTGAAATCCCAGTCATACTCCTTTGTTTTTGAGCTTCTCTAGTCATGATTGTTTTATATGCAACACATTGAGCTGCTTTGTGACCGAAGTTATGACAAGAGATACATTGTCCATTGAAGAAACTTCCGCGATTATCAAATCTACTGGCCAAGTGATTGTAATCTCTATTGTTATTCATTATTGAACCAAATTGAGAAGACCTTACCTGTGGCTGGTTGTAACCTTTGTTCATTCTTAAAACAGATTGCCCCTGATGGCCTTTGTTTGCAATTTGTCCCTGCTTTACCTGATAGTCTCCATTGTGCTTTTGCTCACTCCCTTTTGCTGCATCAAGATAACTTTTTGAAGTGGACGCTTGAGAAGTTTCTCCAGTATAGCCCAGACCTGTCTTGTTTAGAGGAGAACGCTGTACATTGATGATCTCATCTAGAGTTTCAGATCCTTTGACAAACTTAAGATTAATAGATTTTGTTTTCTCAATCTCTTTTCTAAGAGCAACCATTTCACCTTCTAACTTTTCAAAATGTTTTTCCTTTTCATCAATTTGAATTTGTAGAGTATCAATGATCATATTCTTTTCTTCTATACCTCTCTTGAGTCTAGTAATTTCTTCATAAAGGTTATCTACATCTATAGCATCCATGTAATCATCATCATCAAATGCCATTAACAGTTTATATTCATTACCTTGTTCATCTTCATCACTGTTTGATAGAACATCACTATCTTCATGAGTGTAGTAGCTTTTCTTATTTGTACACTGTTTCTTGTTCCATCTAGCAGGTTCCTTTCCTTTATCCTTATAAGGACATTTTGCAGCATAATGACCTACTCTTCCACAAGAAAAGCATTTAAAAGGTAACTTACCTCTGAACCTTCCGAACCCCTTTGAAGATTTCTGACAAAATTTGATTCTTCTTCTTCTCTCTGTACGTGACTTGCTTCATAATCCGTTTACCTGTGCTTGAAAGCACTTCTCTTCATCTGATGGTCCTTTCCATTCAATAGCATTAGAATTCATGTAGCTGAGACATAGTAAGAATTCGTAGATTTTCCTTTTCTTCAATTGCAGATACTTTAGATTCAAACTTGGGGGACAATGATCTTAAAACCTTTTCAACCACAATAGCCTCTCTTATTTCTTCACCCAAATTTTTCATACAATTCACAATCTCATCTACCCGAAGAAAGTAATTAGCCACACCTTCATCATTATACATCCTGAGATTCTCATACTGAATTCTGAGAGTTTGAAGTTTAGCACGCTTTACCTGTTCATCTCCTTCGTAGCTCAAGACA
>APFE030561206.1:90619-155454 GCA_000404065.3 Pinus taeda | reverse complement strand
TGTCTCTACGATGTTCCAAACTTCTGTACCAAGAGATTGAAGATAGGCAGTAACTCTTACCTTCCAATAATTGAAGTTTGTCCCATCAAAAACCGGTGGCCTGATAGATGCTTCCCTCTCGTAGTTGCTAATGATGAAAGATCGTCCTTCAAGCGATCAAGCTTCTTTAGAAGGACCTGCTCTGATACCAATTGTTGAAAATAATACTGAGAGGGGGGGTGAATCAGTATTATCAAATCTTCTTTATTTCCACTTTGAATTATTTTTGCATATCAGTACCATAAAAATAATGAGCATGAACAAGAAAAACAGACAGTCACATCAAAGAACACCAGATATAAGGTGGAAACCCAATGTGGGTGAAAACCACCTGCTGCAATATGTCTCTATCTTCTTTCAAATTAGAACTCCTTTAGAATGGTCTTGTACTGGTGCAATCCTTTACCAGTACGCAAGCTGCAACCTGCAGAGAGCTACAACTCTCTCTCGTTTTCCAGTCTCTCCTGGAAGGGAGCTACAACCCCCTACTTCTTTTTAAGGACCACCTTTTGATAAATTTTCAAACTGGATCCATAAGCATCAAATGATCATCAAGTACATATAAATTATACAGCCAGCTGTAGTAACCAGCTCAACAATAACAGAACTAAACCCAGAACACTTTTTCAACAGAAAACTTTAGTCAACAGAAGATCTTAAGACAGATACGCAGTTTTTCTTTTACTGCCCTGCGTCGCTATGCACTTCGTCCTCTACTTCTCTGCGTATACCCGCAGATCTCCTTCTGCTGCACTGCGTGACCACGCACTACTCCTTTTACTGATCTGCGTACAGTACGCACCCAAATGCACTATCGCGCTGCGTGCTGCACAGTAGGCACGCACCCAAAAGAACTATCGTGCCGCGTACTGCCACAATAAGTACGCACCCAGAAAGACTGTCGCGCAGCGTACTGAACTAGTAGGCACGCACCTGGGCCACTGTCGCTCTGCGTACTCACGCACTGCACCTTTGTCACCTCTGCGTACCCACGCACTTCCCGTTTGTTGCCACTGCGTACCTACGCACTGCCACTGTTGATCACCTGCGCACCTCTAATTAGGGCCAAAATATAGTCAGATACTCAGATCTGATCTTGCGCTCGAGATCACCCTTCACAGATCCACTTTCAACTTCTCTTTCATAGATCAAACCGAGAACCCAATATTTCAGATCTTAAGATATTCAATACTCAAAGATACCCAAGCCAAATGATCTTCTTTGCTTTATATAGGCTAGATCTTCCTCAAATCATGGACTAATACCACGGGCCAAAACCATGATAATACAATGCCGTCAGCTAAATACCATAGGAAACCCCACGTGTGCATGCTTTACTGCTTCTAAGTGTGTGCACTGAGGTACGCACCTCATGAATGGGTAATCTGCGTGACTGGACGCGGTCCCTGCACGGCGTACCTGCGGGTACACACCTCCTCAACTGTTCTCCTGCGTGCTTCTTAATTTTCATCAAAATGAGAGCCTTGCCATGGGTGTTGCCATCAAGTACAACATCTGTAACATATAACCATATCAAAAACATAATGCCAACATAGACAATCTTCGTGCCACATATAATTGGCGTTGAGTTGTATGATTCTCTATTTTTAATCTTGAAGACAATTTTTGTGGTAAATTTCTCATAATGAGATAATTAGCTACACTTGAATACCAAGGAATGAAAGTAGAAATAGAAAATAAATTTTCATATGGAAAATCATTAGTAACTAGTGCACTATCACTTGTTTGGATAAGTCTAGACAGAAAATCAGCGACAAGATTATCTTCTCCTAGTTTGTCAATGATAGCAATACTAAAATCTTGTAGTAGTAAAAACAATCTAATAACATGGGCATTGGAGATAGGATTATTCATTAAGAATCTAATAGCTGAATGGTTTGTGTGTACAAAAACTTCATACCGGGTTATATAATGTATAAATTTGTTAATGGCGTGAACTACTGATAAGAATTATTTTTAGTGGTCATGTAGTTTAGTTATGTAGGAGAGATATTTCTGCTAACAAAATAAATGGAATATGGAATTTGATTCTCTCTTTGGCCTAAAACAACCCCGAATGTTGTCTAAAGCACCAATGTAGATGTGAAAAGGAAGGGCCCAATTTTGTCCTCTCAAAACTGGAGTAGTTTGCAGTTTTTGTTTAAGAGTTTCAAGGGAAATTTGACACTGAGAATCCCACTAGAAATCTACATATTTAGTTAAAATTTTGAACATAGGAGAAACTATTGTTGTAAAATTTTGAATAAATCTTCTATAATACCCGACATGCCCTACGAAGCTTCTAACTTCATTTTGAGAGATGGGAGCTTTTACCTGAGCAATTATTTCAATCTTAGCAGCGTTTAATCTTATCCAAACACTGGAAATATGATGGCCTAACACAACACCCTCAGCTAGCATCATTCTATATTTTTCATTGCTAAGGGAAAAGTTCGTCTCTTGACATATGATCAAAAGTTTCTCTAGGTTGTTAAATCTTACTGTAAATCTTCCCCATATATTCTAAAGTCATACATATAAACTTCGACATAGTCTTGGGTTATATCAGAGAAGATAGCAAGGACAATGCTTTGAAAGGTGTTACGGGAATTGCATAACCCAAAAGGAAGAAACTTATAGGCATAACGACTCCATGGAAAATTTAAGGTAGTCAATTCTTGGCCTTTGGGTGCAATTTGGATTTGATTGTAGCCACTAAACCCATCCAAAAAGGAAAAATATGTTTTTCTTGATAAGGTATCTAGTACCCGATTAATGAAAGGCAAGGGGAAGTAGTTTCTAAAGGTAGCCTTATTCAATTCCATAAAATCCACACAAATTCTCCATTTACCATTTTTCTTAAGTACAATGACTAGTGTTGACACCCACTTACTATCAGAAATAGGATCAATGAAGTTAGCATTTAAGAGAATTTGAAGTTCTTCTTTTAATATATCTTTTAGGGTTAGGTTCATCCTTATTTAAGGCTACCTCACTGATCTAATGTGATCATTTGTATAGATGTGATGCATGCAGGTGTCAGGGTGGATCCCTTTCACATCAAATTAATCCCATGCAAAAGCAAAAGCTTGTCTTTTAATCATTTGAATCAATTGTTCTTGTTGCTCTACTTCTAGACTAGAGTTAATATATACACATAGTTCCCAAGGTTAATTTCAATAGGATGGATAGAGGAATCTTTAACTTCACCTATTGTTGTTATGGAAAAAAATGTGGAGGCAGAAGGATGACATCCTTCCTTGAATTCGAGACTGAAAATGTCATCATATTCTTTAAAGGATTATGGAAAATCAATACATTCCATTATGGCTAAGAACAAGTTTAAAACTTGATCTTAGGTTTGTTCTCAAATACTTTTAGAATCTTCAATATTTGACAATGCTTTATTACATTCCTTCTCTCCATATGGGTTTTCTATCCATAAGGGGATTCCCGTAGTAGGTTGGGCAGAATGAAACATTTTTTTTTTGGCATTGAAATCCATTGAAAATTGTCATCTTTCCATACCTACATCCAATAAAGGCATCAATTGTGGCAAACCAAGGTTAGCCTAGTACTACTATATTTCCAAGTTTGAAAGATTTTGGATGGATCACAAAGAATTCTAGTGGATATTACTAGGAAGCTACGATGAATGTTATGTCATCCACGCTTCCAGTAGGTTTAAGGATGGATTTTTCTGCTAACTCGAATAGTGTTTGGGTTTTCCTCAAGCCTTCTAACTACTGCTTTTGCATAATATCCACATTCATGGAATTTATTGTTGCAACTATGTCGACAACAATGTTTAGTAAATACATACCATTAATCTGTAAGGTCACTACCCGATTCCCAGGATCAATGCATTTAAAAGGCATCTTTGACATGGTTTCTAAAAATAGGCGAGCTGCTTTTATAATAGGGGGATCCATCCTTTTTCTTCTTGGAATGTTAATGCAAATATCCCTTACAATATTGTCAGAGATAGGAATGTATTTAATAGCTTGTAGCAAGGGTATACTTACACAAATAATTCACAGTTGAATCTCTAAATCATATCCTAGTGGGACCTCAAGATTTTTGACTAGTGATCTGTCTGGATAGGGTGGTTGAGTAACCTCCTGAGATGGTTTAGGTTATGTCGTAGAATTGATTGGTGCTCAGGGAGGATTTTCTTCTTCATCAAGAGGATAGTCTTCCTCTTTTCTAACATGATGTCCTTATATTCAAGAGTTGAGTTTATTTGTTGTTCTTCTTGAGTGATCACTACGAGTACCAATTTATTAAAGGCCTTCCTGAACCTTAGTCAAATTTCATTAATTGGAACTAAAGTGATAGTGTAGGTAGGGAAGGTTTGCAGTTCCATATTTTGTAGAGGTTGAGTTGACCTATTATCCAAGTTTGGAATGGGTTGTGCAAGTAATTGAGTAGGTCGAGGAGGATTTGGGTTTGGTGGCGATTTTTGTTGACTCCGATTCATGGGCAGAGTGATTTGCTATGGACTTGGGTTCATAGGTACTTGTTTTTTATTTGAATTCATGGGCAGAGCAAATTATTATGAATTTGGGTTCATAGGCAGTTGTTGTTGAGAAAATGAAGGTAGCAGGGATGGGTAAAACACTGGAAATAGTTGAGAAATATTTGGAGGATATTGTGTGTAGGTTGGATAAAAAGATGTTTGGTATGCTTGTGGAGGGATATTCCCATAGGTAGTGCCCATCTAACCTTGTTGTTAAGAATGTCCTTGTGATGGTTGAGGACCCCATTGAGAGTAACACATTTGGGAGGCCCATTGTTTTTGTGTAAACTGCGTGGAAAGGTCCTGGAACATGGAGGGGTTTTGTATCCTCCATGGTCTGCTCGGGGGGATAAGATGGATCTTATGGTTCTCTACCACCCTTGTAAATATCTTGCAACCCAAGTAATGGATGACATTCATTAGTTTGGTGATTAGTCATGCAAATTTCACAAACCTCTATGACATCAAAAGGGCATTCTTTTTAGGATGTTTCTTCCTATGTTGAGAAAAAAAGATAGTTAAAGTAGTTCTTTCCTCTTCTTGTTTCCTCTTACTATTAAGGGTATCTAGCTGGTTACTAATTTTACTAAGGATATCAATTTTAATATTTTCCAATAGATTTCCTAATTCTATTCTAGTTACATCACTTGTGGTGGGTTTGACAACATGAGTTGTAAGTTCTTTTCAACTTTTCCCAGCTTTAGCTTGACGACGGGAGTACTTCTTACAGTATTCAGAAATTTCAGCAAATTATTTTTGATAAACATAACCAAAGCTCATAAGGTTAAGTAATTCTATGCAGTCATCCTTTATTGATTTTAGAAAAATGGTTCTAAATGTGGCTATTTCGAGAGAAACTTCCTTGGTCTCTTGGTAGTTATAAAGGAACCTTTATAAGTAGTATTCTAGTCTTTCTTCTTAGGTCTTCATCATTTTTAGGATGTCATTCTTGGCATCCCTAGGCCTACAGTAATCCTGGTATTTCAGAAGAAATTTTTCTTTCATATCATCCCAAGATGTAATAGTGTGTTCCCCTAGACTCATGAACCATCTTAATGATGAGTTTTTGAAGGTGGCCAGAAAAAGTTTCAACTTTTGAGCATTATCTACATATTTATAACTTCTACATAGCATATCGAAACAAATAGAAATGAATGAAGATCTTCAATTAACATACCATGGATGTGGGGTAGCGATGAAAAAGGAATGTTATTCATGGTGACATTCCTGGTATGTCAAAAATTGGAAATCCAAACATTCATGTTTCATTATTTTATGGATTGTTAAATCTTCCTCCTTCTCCATCTATTCTTTCATTCCAAAATTTGAAAGTTGTGGAAATAGGAGATGTCTCTCCTCTAGAAGATGATGGTTCAACTACTGTGTTATCTACAATGTTCCAAAGTATTATCCCCATTGTACTTTGAGCTTCCTCTATAATTGTCTTTGTTTCTTCTCCAAACTTCTTTACTAATGTCGCCTCTGCTGCTACCACTGACATTTTCTCCTCTAGAGGTTTCCTTGCATATCAACTAGCATAATTAGTTAGGTTAACAATTCTCAGACAATATACATTTTTTGGGATTTTTTATGAAACAAACTCACCTTTCCTATCTCTAATGATTCTCATGAAATCAAAACATCAATCTTTAACTACTTACCGAAAGAGAGGACAACTTAACTTTGGAGCAACCCCACGAAAGAGGATGTGAAGGTTCTTACATGTCATATGACACTTCTCTCATCCCTTAGGTCATCCCCAATATCACTCAAAAGTCATAAAAAAACAAAACCATTCCCTATTACCATTTGCAACTCCCCGACAATGTTGCCAAAAATGCATTCGGGAAATTATATGAATGATATATCACACCGAATTAAATTGTGAGCTAGGGAATTGTAATCAACAAACTTGATACATTATATGTGCCGACAAGACATAATCTATCTAAGTGTCAAGTATAATGGAGAGTACAGTAACTTAACATATACCAATCTTAATTTTCAAAATTTAAAATAAGTCTAATCGTTACTAATAACGCACACACTTTCACGCATTAACTATTGTAATTTATACTTGTACCAGAAATCATTTAGTATAGGTACAAGAAACTATATATTACAAGTACAGGGAACTGTGTACTCTAATACTAGTTCAGGAATTATGTTTCCTATCTGAAATGAAACAACCCAATGAAATCTAAATAAGGGTATGCTCTCTACTACTACTGTTTAATCTACACAATGTTCAAATTTGAAAAATAACATTTACAACTCTATCTTATCAATTAAGCAACCTCTTTATTATGAAAAATAAATCTAAGCCGTATGAATTCCACACACATAACTAAAACTTGAAATGTTAGAAATCTTTGAAGCTCACACTTATATGCCTATCTAATCACTCTTGCAGCATTGGATCGATCCTTCAACCAATGATTTAAAACCACACATAGCTAGACCAATGAGAAACAATTAATATTCTACAGGAATGAGTAAGGATGTTTTTCACAAAACAGAGTAAATAATTGATTAAATTTCTACATAAATTAAAGAGAACCATAACTTAGAGCACACTATTACTGAATGAAATGCTAACTACAAAATAAAAAATAGGAAGAAGATCACTGGGATGGTTTTTGTGGGCCCTTCCCAAGAACAACCTATAGGTTATAACAGGTTATAAGAACTTACAGACTACTAAGATAAAATACACAATATCATAATAGTTATATTTGCATTAATCTTCAAAAATTGAAACTGTTCTTGAAAATATTTAATAGTATAACTAAGGATTACATACACATACACAACATGAACTCTTTATTTCTATTACTAAATCAACTTTCCATCTGACGATCCTCTTGACCATCTTCAGGCCCTCTTTAAATAGAGAATCAACCTAAGATGTGATGATATTGAATGCATATCTTTGAGAATGTTTTCTTGGTCTTTACATCCATGGTTTCATAAAAACAAAAACATATTATTATAATATTATTATATCACCTAAAATATATAAGAAGATGTCTTAGTCAAAAAAACACATATTTAATTTGATCACTACAGGTATGTGATCTCCAATAGTTGTGGTACCATAATGTTCCAGTACTTTGTTACAGGCACCAGAAATGATATATGATGAAGGTACTGGACAACAAAGGAGTGCAGGTACCAGTCAATGATTGTGTGGCACATGACTACTGCTAGTTGTATTATTTGATGGACGCTAGTCATCATTGAGATCCTTGTCTAATAAAATTCAGGATAGTCCAATTAGAAACTCAGAGTAACAAAATAATCATTCTAGTTACTAAGAAATCGTAAAATTATGATTAAAAAGTGTTTATACCTAATGTATACTATAAGGTCACTAAATTATAGCTCAAGGTGTACGTAGAGGAATAATTATAGATTTCCAAGGTAGAAGTAGATGTAAGGGAGGAAAAATTGGATGACTTAGGACATCAAAATGGAGGCTCAATAGGGACTTTGCAAATCATAAATTCTTTAGATTAAAAAACTCATTCCTACTACTTGGTTTGGTTTTTATGACCCCCCCCCGACTTTTCTCCCCCCCTCCCCCCCAACCCCCACCCAAAAAAGAAAACATAGTATGTCCTTAAATGGCTCTTGGAGGTGAGTTTCAACTCACCATAAATTTCAAATTTGGATTAATATGTGAATACCATTAATTATGTTGGACTTATGGCACTAGGTTAGAACTAAATACATTCCCCATGACTCCATGGGTCAAAGATTGATTTATTTGAGGATACTTAGATGTAGAATTTTGTTTAGTAAATATCAGTGAAAATTTTGAACAGTCGATCAGATTATTCAAAACACTCACTCAAGAAATCAAGTGTAGTGTAATGACATGGGCCTTGGAAAAATACAAATTCTTGAACTTACATAGCTTGTTCGTGCTACTTAGTTTTGTTTTTCTAACCCTAAAGAAAATTCACAATATATCTCTAAAAGGATGTTGGAAGTGAGTTGCAAATCACCATAAAATTCAAACAAAAAATTAAATGGGAAAACCATCAGTTCCATTGAACTCTTTGCACTAAGTTAAAACTATGAAAAAAACCTCCCCCACAATTTCATAGGTTGAAAATTGATTTGTTTGAGGATCTTCAAATATATTTTTTATTCAATAAAGATCAAAGTAAAATTTGCACAAGGGGTTTTATTTTGCACTATGATCACTCAAGAAAATACCAGATTTTTTTCTCTCATGGGCCTTGGATAAACACAAATTCTTTAGTTTATGAAACTTGCTTCTACAATTTCGCTTGATTTTAATACCCCTACAAAAAAATTGCATGTCCTTAGATGGATCTTGCAAGTGAGTTGCAACTCGATATTAAATGAAAATCAAGACTCAAATGGTGAAATCATTTGTTATCATGAGAAAATCATACGTTGAAATATATGCACAAGAAGACAGTTAGAGTCATTGATCAACACACACATAGGTTACATTTTTAGATGGAAGGATGATTAATATGAAAAAAATCAAAAGCTTTCCTAAGGTTTATTTAAAACATTGGCTCGTGCGGGTGTACCATTCCTGGAAATTAATGCCCATTCACTTTTTCATCGATAGTCGTGTAGGTCTTGAAAATACCAATCAGCAGCTCGAGCCATGAAATTACTTGATAAACACTTGAACTCTTGACATGATGGGCTAACTATTTGAGTGTTAAGCCCCAATAAGCCTTAATGGAAAGAAGATGATATCTCTCATCACATTTATGATGCAAACAACCACAATGATAAGCCAAAGGAGGGAACGATTGTCCAAAATTTATGTAAATACAAGTTCTTGGAGAGCCAAAAACAAGAAGAAGTAGTTCATTGTTATGTTGCCAAAATTTCTCCTAAGAAATCTAAATAACATTGTGAAAATAATTCCATGATCGTAGAGAGTTTTATATTCTTTTTCGAGAGAGAAAGAGCTTGTAAAAGAGATTGATAAAGAGAAATCCTTGTTGATATATTTTTAGCACCGTTTCTTAAAGAACTCTTCTCAAGTGCCTTTGATACTGTTATAACTCTTCCACCACCATCAATCAATAAGGAGGAGCATTTTCATATACCTTTGCTGATTTTCTTTTTTTCACAATCTTCTTTGTGTGTTATATAGTGTAGTTTTAATTTACCTATGTTCATGCATTGTTTTCATTACTTTCAATGCTTTGTTGGTGCTTGTTTAAGAAATAATATCATCCAATTATTTGTATGCTCTTTATAGGTAACAACTAATTGTAAGGAAGGTGTTATTGGAATAATCAACAAACACACAAATACAAAATGGTGACTCCACTTGTTTCCTTTCTTTGATCCAATTGGTTGTTTTATAGGAACTTTCTCTCTACATTTTTACTTCATTTAGCTTTTGTAATTTTTCTAGAATTTTGCAGGCACACTATGACCTATTCTTGGCTAATGAAGAACCTGCAATTAAATTTTTGAGTCAGTCATGCGAATTTTTCCATAGACAAGTGTGCTAGTCATGCATTTGTGCAACACATAACCCATGTGATACACATAAAGCTCAAAAACGCATTGTAATTTCTATTGCCTGAGTGTTTTGGCATCCTTTAGTCAAATAACTACACTACTGAAATTTTTTATAGATTAGATATGCTTCTTAATTGATTTTCTAACCACTATTAGTAGGACAATTGTTTTTCTTTTTTACTTTGAAAATTTTCAACCCGCATAGCTTAATTAGGAGGAAAGTAAGTAGCCGTAATCCACATATCTTTTCAACTTATTTTGCTCATTTCAATAGTTTAGTTAGGAGGAAAGTAAGTCACCATAATCCACATATATGTTTAACCTATATCTCTCATTTCAACATAGCTTAATTAGGTAGAATTTAAGTGGCCCTAATCGACATATATTTTCAACTTGTTTTTCTCATTTTAAAACTCACATCACATAGTTTAACTATGAGAAAATTAACTGGCCTTAAATCCACATATCTTTTTTTACTAACCAAACACCGTTACTTCATTTTCAAATTACTATCAAGACTAGGACTCAGTGTTAGTAATGAAACGAATTAGCTCCTACTTCCCTTGTGTCCTAGTGACGATCTTGTCGTTGCATATGAAATATTTCTAAAAGCACTTAGTTTCCATCTCCCTATATTCTCACATAGTATAATTAGGAAGAAGGTAAGTGGCCCATCGTCCACACATTATTCACTTTATTGTAATGGAACAAGCATAACATAGGGTAAATAGGGGAGTTTGTAAAGGATGTCTGCATATCCACATCACTCCACACTTTGTATTCTTATAATTTCACTTGCACACACTTTGCAATACACATGGTAAGTTATTGTAAGCTATGTACAAAGGGTATCATCTTTCCAGAGATTTTGTACTTAGTTTATTCTAGCTTACATTTTTCACACCCTAGATGAAGAAATTGCCTTTAAAAGCAACCATAAATTGAACACATTAAATTACCCATAGGGTTCACAAGATAATTTATAGTTTAGGTTAGGGCCACGCATGTAGGAAACACATAAACCATTGTTGGATATTCTACATTTTGAGAAATAGAAGTTGTCTTATAGGGTGCACGTGACTCTTCATAAGGCTATCCCACTTGTTGGTCCATGGCTCCTCACTGTTGACTGACTACCAAGAAGCTCAAGACTCAGCCACCCCTCTAGGACAAAGGTAACGTTAGTGGCCAAATCTTAGGGCATATATACCTTGTTATCAGCAAAAAATGATCACCTAGCCATTTCCAACTAGGTGGATCCAAATACATTAGTAGGATTAATTTTACCATAGTAAGATCACTTTCACTATGGAAAATAATTTGGTAAACCACTGTTATTAAATTATTTTTTCATTAAAATAAAAAAACCTCTCAGAATAATTGAATAAATAATTATTTATTTAATTTTCTCTAGGAATAATTATTAAATCATTGTTTGATAATTATCCCTGGTCACATGTGATTAAATGTCTGAGGACTAATTAAATAAATCGCTATTTATTTATTATTCCTAATACCATTATTGGAATAATTGTTAAATCACTATTTAATAATTATTTCGATTTCACACCATTCTTAATCCTTGTGAAATAATTAATAAATCATAAAAAAACCATAGTTTTTACCAATATTTACTATCAATTGACTTATTTACAAATTTAGCATTTACTTTTTCTAACATTCTTTATATTTCTGAACCCATTAAATAGGTTCACTATAGCTTTTACCAAAATTTATTGTCAGTTAGCTTTGTTACAAATTTAACATTTATTTTTTATATAATTAACAAGTATGAAACTCAACTCATTTTAATTGAATATTTTATATATTTTATAGTACTTTTTTGCTTTTGCCATATAATGAGACACATTAACATGATTTTACCTGGATAATAAAATAATATTGATCAAATCAAGATCTAACCACTAGGAATACTTTATTATATTTTTTGGAGAGAGAAAATATATTTAAAATGGTAAAATATCTTTATTCATAAATAATTAACAAATAAAATGAATTATTAATTATTTCACGAGGATCAACAATGGTGTGAAATTGAAATAATTATTAAATTGTGATTTAACAATTATTCCAATAATGGATGGTGAGCGCTAGTATTGCAGCAAGGATGCTGCAACTCCTGGGCTATCAGCTTTACTTATCATCTTGGGCTTCGTACAAACTTGGAGGCGACAGAGTTATATGCACAAGTAAAAGTGAAGGTCTTGCCTGTTGTCATTGTTCATATGGCAAGAGACTCCAGGGGTTCCAAGCCAGACTTCTATAGAGTCAGAAGAAGCTTGATTCTTTGATGGAAGAAGAGCAAATCTATTCTAGGAGAGATGCTCTACTACAGTAATGAAGAAAATAACATGTAATGCCAGATCACACCATATCCTAATTAACCATTTATATATCTATGCTAAGTAGAATTTCTAAATCAACACTAACCTATTGTTGCTATCTAAGTTATAGAAGTAAAGAGCATCAAACCATACTAATGTGTTAAAATTGGCAACTAGGGAAAAAATTCATGTGGATCATCTTATTCATGGCTGATAATATTTTTATTATATTCCTCTGGTCGAGAGGTGTAGTATTGATATAAAGATCATTCGATTCTAATAAGTATTCATGGAGATATGAATTTATTTTGATTATGAAATTATTATCAAGCCGACCTACAACTCATGTAGGCTTAGAAGCCCAACAGTTGCATCTATTCAAACACCAACATTGCGTATAAATATTGGAGGACTTTTTCTCAATTTGAATCAATCATCTCATCACACCTCTCTCTCCCTCTACTGTGCAGAAAAGAGTCTCTTCTCTACTACTTAGAAAAGAGTCTCTCCCTCACACATGTGAAGTCAGAAGCTGCTGAAATTAATGCTGCAATTGCAGAAGAAAAGTTTGACCTACGTGGACTAGAATACCTCCTCATCTAAACTATGATGTATGTTCATTTGAACCTCCTTTGAAAGCCACAACTTTTGGTGGTGGAATCAAGTCAATCCGATAGACGATTTACAAGATATCGACTGCCCTAGTTTGAAGGAAGCTACCAAAACTGAAGTTGCAACTGTAGAAGTAAAGTTTCACCAGTGTGGACTAGAATATCTTCTCATCTGAACTCTGCTATAGGTTTATCTAAACCTCCTTTGAAAGTCACAACCTTTGGTGGTGAAATCAAGCTGATTCGACGGTTGATTTGTGAGATATCATCTGCCCTAGTTTGACGACGAAGCCGCTAATGCTGACGATGTCGATCTAGGGTTTGCTACTGCTGATATAAATCAGATTTATTGTACTATTTCTCTCTGCTTAATTATTCAAGATAAAAGAAGATTTGATCAAAGGGTTTTCCCACACATTGTAGGGTTTGTCCTTGGCTAGCCACCACATCTTGTGTCTCTGGTCTTGGCTTGTTTTCTGTCGACCGTTTAACGTTCTATCTGCAATTTACTTGATGTACATGTGATTGCTAATCTTAAATAACAAGAAAGGAAGTAAATTGTTATAAGCATGGAACATACCATAACTTAACATGGAATCAGAGCTAAGGTGAAGACAGAGCCCGAGTAAGAGCAAGAGCAATCACTAAAGGGAAGATTGGCAAGGCTACCCTAAAAGAACTATGGGGTCCTCAACACTTTTTCCTGCCAAAGACAAGCTCCATGAGAAAGCTGACTATCACGGATGAAAGATGTCTATTGATCTAATCCTTTAGGATCAAGGAGTGTTGGATCATGTGAGAGGCAATATTGTTGAGCCCCCATCAAATGCACCTGCTGCTGCCAGGAACAAATGGAAGAATGGAGAAGTTAAAGCAAACAAGATCATCTGGGATGTTATCGACAAGCACTTGGTGGCCTACATCTCTAATCTAGACACCTCCAAGGAGATCTACGATAGACCGGTGAGTTTATTTAAAGTTAATGATGCAAATCAAGTTTTGTTTCTTAGAAGTAAGATGAGGGAAATCAGGAAGGGTAAAGATGAGAGTATGCAAGCATACTTCTTAAGAATCACTGAGATCAAGAACAATCTCCTATCTATTGGGGAGACTATTACTGATAGAGAAATGGCACTCACAACTCTTGGAGGATTACCATTCGAATGGTACGTGCTCAAGACTACTCTTCTAAACAGTAATGTAATTCCTAGTTTTGAGGAATTAATGGATAGATGAATTCAAGAAGAAACAAGGGTAGAAGAGAAAGAAATGCCCATGCCTAAAGGTCCTCCTACTTCTTTTTCTTCCCATGATAAGAAAAGAAATAATTATAGGACTAAATCGAAAGGACGCTGTTACATCTGCGATAAAGCAGGTCACTATGCAAGGGAGTGCCCTGATAAAAAGGACTCACACTGAGACGATGATCAAAATCCCTCTGATGGTAATCAAAGGGGTGACAAATTCAATAGCAAAGGTAAGAGGAGAGTTGGGAATCAAGGAATACGACAACCATTCAAGAAGGCTAGAAATTATAGGATGTATTAAATTCACCTAACCTCCAAAAGAACCTAGTGTCGATCTCGGCAATGGGAGACAAAGGCTACAAGGCAACCTTCAGCGATGGCAAGGTAAGCATATCGAAAAATAATGTTAAATATGCCTTTACTCTTGGGTTTCGTGCTGATTCATTATATCAGATTGATGGAAGCCCATTAGGTGTCATGTCTTATGACACATCTCTTTAGTTTGAACTTTGGCATCAAAGGTTTGCCCACCTTCATTATAAGGCTCTACTCTGTGTAAGACAAATGGTGATAGGGATGCTTGAATTATGAGTAGAGAAAGAAGGTGTATGTCCAGGATGTGCTGAGGGAAAGCTCAAAAGAGGACCATTCCCCTCAAGCCAAAGCAAGACCTCCGATATACTACAGTTGGTTCACTCAGGCATATCTGAGGCTGGCATTAAGAGGGAGACTACTACAACACATACTCCAAAGAAAAATGGTGTGGCACCGTACGATTGTCGAAGCTGTCTCTATGGGTAGATGATGTATCAATGCCTGATGTAGAAGAACCCATGGATTCGATTGATCCTCCTCCACATGAGCCTTCCTCCACTAGGAAGAGGCCTTCATGGCTTAGAGGGCTACTTGATGATGCTGAAGGACATGTTGCACCTTGAGGAACCTTTCGTGAAAGTAAGAAACACAATAGGTATCAGGGATACCTAACCATCATGAGCACAATCATACAAAATGAGCCTTCATCATTCTCAGATGCTGTCAAGCATCAAGTGTGGAAAGATGCCATGACCGAAGAATATGAGTCTATTATGGAGAATGATGTCTGGGAAGTAGTTCCCAGACCCTAGGACAAGACAATTGTCACTTCTAAATGGCTTTACAAGATAAATCATGCAGCAGATGGAAGTACGGAAAATTATAAGGCTCATTTTGTGGCTCGTGGTTTCTCCTAGAAGGAAGGTATAGACTATGATGTGATATTTGATCCTGGTGTTAGATATATGACCATCTGCTTGATCATAGCCCTTGTGGCTTCACAAGGATGGAACCTACATCAGATGGATTTCAAGACTGTGTTCTTGCATGATTTGATCAAAGAAGAGCTCTATGTGGAGCAACCCAAAGGACTTGAGATTTATTATTGGAAATCTCATGTATGCAGGTTGAAGAAGGCTCTCTATGGGCTGAAGCAAGCACCCTGAGCATGGTATGAGAGGATCGATAGCAACTTGATGAAGCTGGGATTCACAAGGAGTGAAGCCGATCCAACCTTTACTTTAAGGTTGAAGATGACAAGGCTCTCATACTGGTGTTGTATGTGGATGACCTCTTTCTAATAGGTGCATACCCTCTCATTCACAAATGTAAGAGGGAGTTGGCTTTTGAATTTGAAATGAAGAACCAAGGACTTGAAGTGTGGTAGAGGCCAAGCAAAATTTTTGTATCTCAAGGAAAATATGTGGTGAAGATTCTGAAAATATTTGGTATGATGGACTGCAAGCCTGTGACTACCTCGAGGATCTTAACTTTCAGAAGGTATATGGGAGTGATGTCATACCGGATTTGGGAAATGCCCCTGAGTTTCAAAAACTCATTCGCGTTGATGTTCTTGGTGAACCTCCATCCGAACATATGTTTTGCAGTTAGCATTGTGAGCTCATATTTGGTTGAGCCCCACTAGATTGGTGCCAAGAATCTTCTGAGATGTCTTCAGGACACAATCTCTCATGGATTAAGATACACTACTAGAAATATGAAACTGCATGATTATTCGAATGCTAATTAGGTAGGTAGTGTGGAGGATCACTGGAGCACTATTTAGTGTTGTTTCCCTTTGGATTCTGCTTCGATATAATGGATGAGTAGGAAGCAGAAGTCAGTTTCCATAAGCACCATCGAGACTAGATACATATCTACGAGTATGATCTCGTATGAAGTTGTCTAGTTGGGGAAGCTCTTCAGTGAGATGTCTGAACACATACCACTGTGATTCTCTGTAACAACAAGAGGTGGGATTCGATTATTGAGGAATTCTATATTCGTCAATTCCTCCAACAGATAGACATCATCTGGGATATGGTAAGTTGATGAGCAAGGAGCCTCCATCACATTAATATGATGTATAGGTCGATACACCTTATCAAAGCCTGGAGGAAAGATCTAATCTATGATTTTCCCAAATGATTTGGAGTCATCAAGAAAGCCTTGTACAAGGATCTTGCATGTTGCATACATTAAGCTCTGAGAGCTTTCAGGGCTTGTGGTTCTTACAAGAGCAACATACAACCACAGGGTGACTCATCCTCCCCTGGTGGTGTGCACTAGGACAAGATGATTTGCTCTCTTGTGGGACAAAATGATTTGCTCTCTTGTGGAATAGGTTGATTCTCTCTCCTATGTAGTAGGATGATTAGTTCTCCTGTGAGGCCTGAATTGATGTGTTCTCCATGGCAATTGTAGCAGGATTGATGTGTTCTCCATGGTGACTGTAGCAGGATTGATATGTTCTCCTGTTAGGCCTGGACTGATGTGTTCTCCATGACGACTGTAGTAGGATTGATGTGTTCTCCTATGAGGCCTAGATTGATGTGTTCTCCATGGTGGTTTTAGCAGGATTGATGTGTTCTCCTGTGAAGCCTAGATTGATGTGTTCTCTAAGGCACTATAGCAGGATTGATGTGTTCTCCTGTGAGGCCTGGATTGACGTGTTCTCCATGGCAATTATAGTAGGATTGATATATTCTACTATGAGGACAAGATTGATTAATTCTCCTGTCAAGGCATCCTACCCTTGTAGTCCGGGACTCATGGGAAGTACCTCTCATCTGATCAATGAGAAGGGAAATGAAGTTGGGGACCATAGTAGTACCGATGGACGAATCGTTGTATCTATTGTACTCCCTATGCTAGGATGACCTCCATTGATCTAGGATCAATGATACTAGTCTCAGACTAGTGGTCTGACTTTCTGTCAGTGCAATACTGGTCTGGGACCAGTGAGAGTGGTACATACTATGATGCTGACTTTGAGTCGATTAAGATTGGTCTGGGACAAGTGGTACACTCCCTGAGACTGTGATACTGGTCTGGGACCAGTGGTAGGAGTGGTACTTACTATGAAACTGACTTCAGGTCGGTTGAGACTGGTCTGGGACCAGTGGTACATACTCTAAGACTAGCTTTGAGTCATTGGAGGATGATACTGGTCTGGGACCAGTGGAGTTGTACTCACTATGAAGATGACTCTAGTTTTGTTGAGAATAGTCGAGGACTAATGGTACATACTCTGAGACTGACTTTGAGTTAGTATGATACATCGTCGATCATTTCTTCTTCTTCATAATTCAGACAAAAGTAGACTAGAACAAAACAATCCAAAAATAGAGCAGAACAGAGTAGAACAATATAGATCAGTACAGGGCAAAAAAAGACAAAGCAGAGTAGGCAAAATAGAGTAGAGCAAGGTAAGGGTTAGGCTGTACAGGGCAGTGCATTTGATGAATAGTAACAACCGATAGACAGACTACAGATGAAGTTCTCCCTCGTTGAGAGGGAGTGTTAAAATTGGCAACTAGGACAAAACTTCATGTGGGGCATATTATTCATGGCTGATAATATTTTTATTAGATTCCTCTCCTTGAGAGCTGTAGGATTGATATAAAGATCATTTGATTCTGATAAGTATTCATGGAGATATGAATTTATATTGATTATGGAATTATTATCAAGCCGACCTACAACTCATGTAGGCTCAGAAACCCAATAGTCGCATCTATTCAAACACCAACATTGTGTATAAATATAGGAGTACTTTTGCTCATTTGTAATCACTCATCTCATCACATCTCTCTCTCTCTCTACTGTGTAGAAAATAGTCTCTTCTCTACTGCGTAGAAGAGGGTCTCTCCCTCACACATGTGAAGCCCAAAGCTGCTAAAACTGAAGTTGCAACTGCAAAAGTAAAGTTTGACCTATGTGGACTAGAATATATCCTCATATGAACTATATTGTAGGTTCATTTGAACCTCCTCTGAAAGTTGCAACTTTTGGTGGTGGAATCAAGTCAATCCGACGGACAGTTTGTAAGATATCGACTACCCTAGTTTGAAGGAAGCTGTCGAAACTAAAGCTGCAACTGTAGAAGTAAAGTTTGACCAGTGTGGACTAGAATATCTCCTCATCTAAACTAAATTGTAGGTTCATCTGAACCTCCTCTGAAAGCCACAAATTTTGGTGGTCGAATCAAGCCGATCCAATGGTCAGTTTGTGAGATATCGTCTGCCCTAGTTTGACGATGAAGCCGCTGATGTTGATGCTGCTGATCTAGGGTTTGCTGCTGCTGATATAAATCAGATTTATTGTACTATTTCTCTCTATTGAATTATTCAAGATAAAAGAAGATTTGATCAAAGGGTTTCCCCACACAGTGTGGGGTTTGTCCCTGGCTAGCCACCACATCTTGTGTCTCTTGTCTTGGCTTTTTTTTGTCGATCATTTAATGTTCTCTCTACACTTTACTTTATGTACATGTGATTGCTAATCTGAAATAACAAGAAAAGAAGTAAACTGTTATAAGAATAGAACATACCATAGCATAACATAATGTGTAAGCAAGGAAATTTAAACTAAATATGTTTTCACATTATTTGTCTTCTTTTGTACATATTTATTTATTAATACAAAAGTCTGATTTCTGAGTTTGTGTGGTGTGTATTGAGTAATTTAATTGTGAACTATCTGTCGATTAGAGTAATTCTGCATAACATAAGTGTGCAGGGAATTCAAAGAGAATTTGAGAGAGGACAGTACTTAGAGGAGTATTACAGTGATCAGACAATGTTGGAGTCTATGTGAATAACCAAATCAAAGCTCAGAAGTGGCAGCATTTAAATTATACATAGAACAAAGTTCTGGAAGGAGTCAAGAGGAACAGAGATCGAAGATCAAAATTAGTGAAAGGAAGAAGTAATGAAGAATTAGTGCACAGGAACTGTTAGATCAGTTAGATCAACGAACAAGATTAATGAAAGATGAGTGGCAGAGATTTTATCACAGGAGATTATGTTAATAAATGGATGGATCACATCATGTCACGTGTTGATGGAAGGGTGTAAAATGTGCGGAATGATGGATCAGTATTTGTAAGTGGTAAGCAATATTGTGTGCACCCAAAAAGTTGTTGGTAGAATTTCTAAATTTCACACGATTAGCTAAATTTGGTGACACGTAGCACGGGAAAAGAACTTTTCTCGCATTCTTGTGGTCAAATATTGGTCATGCAGGACTTCATGATAGATTGCGCAATAGCCATTAGATCATGTAGGATCGATCAATGGTGGAGATCAGACAAGCTAGTTGGCAAGTGGGTGACACGATGGAGTGGTCTTCATAGGTGGTAAGTAGTATCTCCTGCACCATAAGAGCTATAAATATTATTCCTAAATTTCACACGATTAACCTAAGTGGGTGACACGTAGCATGGGAAAACCACTTTTCTCGCATGCTCTCTGTTAGATATCGGTCGTGCAAGAGTTCATGCGATATTACGCAATAGCCATTGGATCATGTGGGATTGTTCAACGGTGGAGAATGGCCAAGCTATTTGGCGAGCAGGTGACGTGATAGCCATTGGATCAAGTGAAACAAATCGATGATGGAGATTGGGAGCACCTAAAGTCCAATGCTGAAATGAATACATCAATTATGTGACACACAGTTGACAGTGATTGGTCAGGTTCGTTGTGGATCAAATGGTAAAGAAATCAATGGGTATAATCTGATTAAGATGTGATTTATTAGCTTCCACATATATTATGCATGAAGAAAGTGATGAAGGAAATGATAATATGAGTGAGATCTTATTACAAAAGAAGAGTGATGGGAAAAGATCTCAATGAAATGAACCAAGTACTGAATCAAGACAACAAACTCCAAAGCTCATGCAACAACTATAAATTTGTGTTTTTGGGTTGCTAAAGGGTATCTTACTCAAGTCATGGTCCCAGAGGGAGGAAGTGAGGCTGAGACACATGTTGACAACCTTATGGTGATGTTTTTCTCCTTGCTAACCTACTAATTGAGAGAAGGCACAAATGGAAGCAAACTAAAACACAACCAATCTACTTTACAATGATGTAATATAAATGTTGCTATTTAATGAAATGAATATTTAAGCCAAGAACCTATGCTAGAATACATGTAAAATAAGGAGGAGCCTTGGACACTAGGGTTGGGCCCTAACCCAATAGCTTCAGTCCTCTGAGTTCACTCAATGCTGGCACAAAACAAAACTCATTCTTATAAGCCATGAACCTATGCTAGCATACATCTACAATAAAAGGGAGCCTTGGATGCTAGCGTTGGGCACTAACCCAAGAGCTTCAGCCCTCTGAGTTCACTCAGTGCTGGCTCAAAAAAAACTCATTCTTTTTATCAAAACCATGGATTACATCAAAAACTGTCACATGTTTTGCAGCACAAAAATAAAAAGTTTGAATCCTATTGAGGTCCTAGGCCTCTCTATTTATACATCTAAAGTCTCCAATGAATTCCTTAAAATTGTGGAGGATCAGCTCCCAAATTCGAGATAAATTGGTTCTTTTACTTTCATTTGCTTAGCTACCTTCTAGTCCTCATGATTTGGTTGTTTACGCTCCAAGTTGATGGAGGAATATTTGAATCAAGGGGTAGTAAATGGGGAGGATTTACCTCCTATAATTTCTCTTTGTTGTCCCATTCGAGTTTTGACCAAGGTCTTTGCCAAAATTCCTTGCTTTTATCCTTTAATCCTGCATTAAATGTGCATTAGACCACAAAGCAAAATATCCAACTGTAACTCATCTCATAAACACAATATAATAAAAAGTATGCAATAAGTTGTGAGAATAGTTGGTTTGAATAAGATAGGAGGTGAATTAAGGCCCATATAATTACCTAATGATGAGGCTCATCATCACCACCTACTGAAAGTGTTGCTTATACATAGGTGTCCTGTTGAGTGCCTCTCTCAACCTTTGAGGGGAGTGATATTCTCTGAACTTAAATCTATGTAGCAGTGTGTTCCATGTCCTTAAGCAGAAATGTATACTATCATCTCCTAGCACCCTAAGCATATCCTCAAAATGTGAAATTGCTTGTACTCCTCAAATGGCATGGTGCCCCTTTGTGCTAGTGTCCTAATCTGAAATTGCAGCCATTATTCTTTGAGGTAAAGAGCATAGGATTTAGTTGGAATCCTATAGTAAATGGCCTGCAAGGAGAGGCTGGCAATACATTCTAGTTGGTTTTCCATTTCGTACTATTGTCTCCTCATCCATGCATTTTCCCTCTCAAGTTGATATCTCATTATTGTCTCTTTGTCCCTTAGTGTTGGGGAATCCTCAATCTCAATAGGGATTTTTGTTGATATTTGTGGCTTCCCTTGTTTGATTCTTGTTCTCTTTCTTGTTTTGAAATATAGAGGGGTTTTCCTCCTTGTTTTCCATTTTTCCTTGACTGGGGTGCTGAGAGCACTAAGGGTAGTTGCTGCCTACCTCTCAGGGGCCTCTAGAGACACACTAGGTGACTCATCCATGTGTTCTTCCCCTTCTATTTCAATGCACTCCTCCTCTCTATTTTTCTTATCTTTTTCCTCTTGTTGTTGTTCCTCATCTTCATCAGTTTCTTGCTTAGTTTCCTCCTCTGTTTCAACAGCATCCTCATTCTCTTCTCACCCTTCTTCTTATGCTTCACCACGTTCCTCATTATTAGTTTCTTCTTCATCCATGTCATCCCCATCTAGCTATGTATCTTCTTCTTCTTGTTTTGCCTCCTCCTCACTGATAGAAGGACTAACATCATAGGTGAGGGTTTTTATGTCATCCTCTATTGGTAAGTCTCTAAATACCGACCATGTTATAGGGACCTTGAGGTTTGGGAAGGCATCCTCAAGGAGGATCTTGATCAACCCATGGTGAGCCAATTGTTCAGAATTCCCTTCCTTTACTTTGTTGCTCGAGTCTATGAGTGGTTTTATCAAGAAATAGGGTATGCTAAGTCTTTGGTGAACTGGTGTTTCTACCCCAAATCTTAATTCTTCAAGCATCCTAAAATGGTAGCCATAAACAACACTGTATCTACCCTCACATGAGATATATTTGATGAGTTGGCAACCTACCTCACTCCATGGGTATGGTAGATTGTCCCTCCTTACTCCATTTTTATCCTCTGTGGGTTCTTCACCCTGTAAAAAGAATTTCCTTTTTTCCACTTGTTTTCTTTGTCTTCTTTTCTCCATGGAATTCATAGGGGAATTGTGGTGACCCTATTGATGAGCTCTGGGGTGAGATCTATAGTGAGCCCTCTAACTATAATAGTGGTGGTGTTATGTGATGACTAAATGAAGGTGACTAAGTTAACTGGCCACATTTTCACTTATAAACCAACTACCTCGTAACCCTTACAACTTTTCATCAAATGATGCATATGAGTGAGTGAGTGAGATACTTACCTTTGGTCTCGATGCCATGTTGTATTTGTCCAAGATCAAAGGTGCTATGTTGTTTATTTGCTACATAGTCATTCTTCTTCCTCCTTTGCTAATTGTTGGAGGTTTCGTGGCTTTTGCAAGTGTCTGTGACTAATGATCTAATGTTTCTACTGCTATTGAACTCCTGGATGATCCTAGTGAAGACTTGTAGCTAATGATTGATGCTCTATGGGATACGCTACTACAAGATTTCCTACAGGATGTTTTGTAGCTTCTTCTCCCTTAGAATTTCTTAATCATGTTGTTGGATGGGGTTGTTGTTGAGTGATAAACAGGGTCTTTTTAACCTCTATTTTCCCTACATTAATTATCCATCTAGGTACAATTTTTTATCTCAAGAGTATACTCAGTCTGAGGCGGTCACTTGTTCAAGAGTAATGCTTGTAGTATACTGATTTACAAAGGTAAATAAATGTTGGAAACATACTCTAATTGTAATGGCAAGAAACTTAAATGCTTTGTAACTAAATCATTCACTCAAGAAACTATAGCAATCATCAGTCAAGGATGCAGTAATGATAACTCTTTCCCCTGTAAACTACAGTAAATGAAAACCAATCAAAGGCAAGATCTCCAATCTAAGAACTAGATAGCAGTAGTCAATGTTCGTTATAGTTGTCGATCTTTATATCCACACCAAAGCAAATACTAAAAATAAAAATTCAATTAACAAAAAAGGAACAACAATTAATCTATTGAAAAGATCGAACAACAAAGCTTAATCTATAGGAATGAATTAAGCAGCAATCTTAACCGGAAGGATTTGAACAACAATCTTTAACAAATAAATGAATTGAGTAGCAATCTAAGAAAAGAACAGAAAACCTAAGTAAGTCTATAGAAATTGAATAACAAACTTAATCAAGTGTAAACACACAGCGACTATGAAATCAGTAATATTATTCTAACATAATGGATATTAACCACAATTATAAAGGAACGACAATTGCAATAATAATGGAACAGTAATCTAATGAACAACAATCAAAATTTTAAGTAAACCGTAGCTAAATGAACAAAAATGTCAATTTGTAAATGAACAACAATATCAAGCTATAAATGAACAGCAATATCTGAATTAGACAATGTGATATTATTTCAGAATGAACAACATAACATTTCTAGTTGCAAATAATAATCTTTCTAGTTCGATTACGAATTCGATATAACAGAGCAGGCCAATTAAATGTTCAAGGATAGAAGATTACTGAATAAGGAAAATTTAAAGGAATGCAAAGGAAATCAAACCACACACAACTGTAATTAGGAAATAATGATACAAGAATCAAGTGTTCCACTAGGGTCGGGCCGTTAGCCACTAGGGAAGCACTGCTACGATTACTCCAGGATCAAAAGACAGAACAACAATGAAGTTATATATTGATCATAAAGGCAGAGTTACAGCTATCGCTCTTTAAATAGAGTCGATGATCAAAGTTAAAATTACAATAGTAAGTTCTACAAATCAACAATAATCTATCCATTGGGCTAGCAGCGCTATCCGTTTTTATAATGGCCAGGCAGAAGTATCAAAAATACAAATAATTCTTGAGGTAGCAATCCCTCAAGATAAAAGGATCCTGAGGGCTTCACCATATCTTTAATCTTTAGTTATCATTTTGTCCTCTTGCACTAATGCCACGTTTCTTCTTCCTTTTCCTAGTCCATGCGCTCTGATCTTGACTTCCTCGTCTGGATGTAGTTTCCTATCAAAGGGACAACAGTTGGTTTTTCTTTGTCTTTTCCTCTGAAATGGTAATTTTCCATTTTCTTCACTTTTTGCACAGAAAAAGACAATAATTAATCATTTTACATCAATCACAAATCTCCTTAATTTTATCATAATCCTTTAGCATTTTACCATCTTACAATGTGAAAAAGTTATGACTTAAAGGAAAACATAGCGAAATAGATGGTAAATGCATGCCTTTTCCAATGCTCAACACACCCCCCTACTTACCCTTTTTCATGCCCTCACGAAAACATTGTAATTGACATGAAAGGCAGTTAAGGAATAGGCTGGAGAGGGATTTTCATGCAGTGGTCTAAAACCATGATTTCTAGCTAGGACTTCAAAAACATGCCTTCTCTGACCTTCAGGCAATTCATACAAGGCTCTATACCTTGGTGCAGGATACCAGATGATTGGAATTCGAAACCTACAGCCTAACCAGGAGAGTCCTTCTCTTAAGATGAGGTCACCATAGGCAACTAGGCGATCAACAGCTACTTTAAAATTTCCGTAATTGAATGGTTCTCAATCTTGGATATTTCGATTGGAAGTCCAGTATTGGAACTTGGCTGCTGCTATGGAAATGACATTGATGGCTAGGAAGTATTCTACCCCTTGTTGGACAACTGTTGTGTGAATAGGTCCCAATGTCTGGATCACACCCTACTTTCTCATTAAGCTTCTATGCTTATTCCAAAGTTGCAATGGGTTTCTAGGTTCACCCCTTACCGATGGATCTAATCGATTCTCCTGTCTTTGGAAGGTATTGTAGGCTTTAAGCCACTTTATTTGGTTAATAGCAAAAGATATGAATTCCTGAAGTTGGATATCACCCATAAAATGGCTAGGGTTCTTTTCCGTTTCACTGTCTAGCACAAGATTATGCAAATAGAATTCACATAGCAATCGCTGGACTTTCACCCTATAATGCTTACAGTAGTTTATGAAATCATTAATAGTTTTTAACTCTATAGGCACACCTACCTTGACAACCTTAATTTTCAATTGTAAATACCTTTCCATAAAAAACAAAGCATAGTTTTTGGTAGGTGCCCTACATGTTACAACATTAGTATACATAGAACATAAGGTATTCATTTGACTTATAACCATGTCTAGTCTATTGATTACATTTTTAACTTTTTCCTTTGCCCTTCACCATCTATCGAAGGCCTCGCTCTCTGATGCATTGATGTTCTTTACTTGCTGCTATAACTTCTAATATTTCTCCTGAGGAAAAGTTTCCTCTGTGAGTATTTTTATCGTTTGTTAGGCCTGTGCTAAATCTTTTTGAAGTTTCACTATCCTCGGGTCATTATCCGTCATGACATTTTTGGGCTAGAGATCTACCTAGATCTCCTTATTGTGACATCTGATTCTTATAATCTGTGTTTCCTTCTCCTAAACTGTCCAGTCGATTGTGATGCTAGAGGACAATGCCTCTATTTGGATGTCCTTATTGTAGACTGGTGTGCTTTCTATTTGGGTTTTTTCATTTATTACAACCACATGTCGTTCCTTGTGGTCCTAAATAATAATGGGTTTGACTTGAGTCCTCTTGGTCTTTGTTTTATGGGGTTTCACCTGGGTAGCTGCATGCTTTGCTCCAGGTGTTCTTTTTGAGCTTTTCACCTTTTTCAGGACCCTTAATTATTGCTTGAGTTGTTTAATTACATTTAGCTGTCTCTGTTGTTCCTTTCGCAACTTTTTGATTTCACTTGTTTTCTTGGTGGGAACAACTATTTCTTTTCTTGGGCTTTTGTTTTATTCTTCAGGCATTGTACCCTCGGCTTGGAGAATTTCCATGATTTTTGCTTGGAACACTTCTTCAGTGTTCTCGTCTTGCTGATCAGGTTTCTAAGGGGTGGAAACCTTGGTTTTATCTGCTGTTTCCAGGGTGGCTTCTTCTTCTACCTCTTCTTCATCATGCATTTCTTCAGATGTACTCTGACTATGAGCAGAGTGTTCCTGAGGTGGTCCTTCTTCTTCCTCCTCATCACTCATCTCCCTAGATGCACTCTTACTATGAGCAGAGTGTTCCTGTGATTGTCTTTCCTCTTCTTCCTCATCATTCATTTCTTCAGATGCACTCTTATTATGAGCAGAGTGATCCTATGATGGTCTTGCCTCAATATTGGGGTTGAGTGGGCTGTGGGGCTGGATGTATTCCCCCATGCTAGCCAAACTTTGGGCCAATTCGTCTTCTTGTATAGGGTTTTGTAATGGGGTTCCACTGGGTTTCTCTGCTTCCTCCCCTTCTTCCTGGCTAGAGTACTTAGTTTCCTTTTCTAGTTCCTCTTCTTCATTTTCCCCTCCTTCAAGTTGTGAGGGTTGCTCGTCCTCTGAGTCATGTATTTCTACAGGCTAGCCACTGTTTCCTTGGGGATTTCCCAATATTCCTCTACTTCTCCCCAATATGGCGGATTGTCTTCGTTTCTATGGTCTAATTGATGTGCTAGCAGTGCATTTTGGTTTTTGGGTTGGCAAGGCCATTCCCCCATCTATTGAGAAAACCAATTCTTCCCAACTACTCTACTATTGGGCGAGACTATAACTGAATATTAGTTTAATTAAATCATGATGACTTACTACTGATTCTACATGACGAGATTTTCTTATACTTTGGGCAACATCATGTAATAAAAAATTTAAGTACGCAAGCAAATTCATAGCACATTTTTGTTTTAATACAGCTAATCATTTGAGATGGCGTGGTCTTACCATGTCTTTTCTACCATTACAAGTGATGTAGCTTTGGACAATTCTGGCCAATTCTACCCATGGCTCTCCTAGGGTTGCAGGTAGAACTCCTTTTCCTTTAACACTAAGGCTCTGGCCTTCATCCTATAAGATGGTTATAGCATCTTGAAGTCTCATTTTCTTCAGGGTCCATACTGGTCGAATAGCTGGCAGTCCCGATACTTCAGCAATTATTGCATCTGTTACTACTATTTTCCTCCCCCTCACCATGGAATGATCTTGCTGCAAATTTTGTAGAAATTCAACGGCTAGCATCTCATTAGAGTATTGTAGTTGATAAAGGTAGACAATTCATCCTGATCTTATTAATATTTTGCATGCAACACCGGAGACCATTAACACCCATGGTTCACTATGCATCAATCTGCGTCCCATCTTTGTTCAAGCTTAGCACACTATTAATTTTTCCATAGCAGAAAAAAAGAGGTGATAATGGAACAACAAATTGTTCAAGATTTAGTTCATTGTTTAATTTTTACAGAGAAAAACACAGAAATGGCTATGGAACAATGAGTTGTTCAAGATTTAGCACAACAAAAACACATAAATGTCAATTGAACGACAAGCTATTCAAGCTTTAGCACACTGCTTAGAGAGCAAAAACACAGAAATGATGATGGAACAACAAGTTGTTCATATTGGGAAATACAATACCGTTAAACTTGTTATTCCTGAGTTTTGATGGAGTCATAATACCTCCAAATAAGGTGCTGACACGTATGCCAGAGTATTATGGAGATCACCCGTGCCCCCTGAAATGTGATAGGCCATCCTCAACTAGCAAATAAAGGAGTAGCATGCTGAAGTGCATTCGTACAGTGGAATAAAGGAACACTGTATAGATCCATGGCATGTTTACAAAAATTGGCGGATAACTAAAGTCGAGGCTTATGATGGAAATTGTGAATAGATATGGAAATGCCATGAAATGATGCAAAAAATAGAGGATATGACAACTTGATGTAAGTAAAAGTTTTTATGTGGTCATTATCCACTTTAACCATTATGATTGATTTATATAACATAATCTCATTTGGAATCAATCTAAAGATATAAGAAGAATGGTTTATAATGACTATTGGTGTGCAAAAAAATATGACTTCAATACCATCAGTAGAGCACAATTGCCCACAGGTGTCCATAACCTTGACAGAGTTACTTATTTCACCCTTGGAACCATAATCCTTTGTGTATGCCTAGGAAAGTGCTGTGCAATGTCAGAATGGAGGCCATTGTGCTAGCTTAGTAACCAGATGAATCACATTGCCATTCACTAGGAAGGAGTGAAAGGTGGGTAGGCCAGCTCCTGATGAGACCTCCTGTTCCAAGGACTTTTTATTTTTCTCTTTGATCATATCCCTAGTGTGGTGGCCATAGTAGGAATGGCACTTCACTTTATTCCTTATGATCATGGTAGGCTGGCTCTTGATGAGACCCCCTATCCTTCATCTAACAAATCATGTTAGTAATCATATAGATATGTATTTTTCCTTTCTTTTCTATATCACTTTCCTATTTATATACAGAGGGTGGATCAACACTCCTTAAGAGTTGGGATGGTGGAAGAAGTCTGAACATCTCAATAGAGGAAAATATGCCCTTATTCTTATTCAATAATAATGTTCAAAGAAAATGATGAAGATTTAGAAATAACCAACATGATAAAAATAATCAATAAAATTAGTGTTAGTGAAAATAAAGACAACAAAGTGATATAAATGGTTGTGTCCTTTCCTCTTTTCTCTTATCTATTCAAAGAAATTTCTCTAAAGATAATGATTTTTCTTTGCTTTGTTGATTTCAGTATCCTCTAATTTTTGTATTCTTGCATAAATGTATAGCTGTGCCTTCAGTGACTATCATTCATGAAAATCCTCTAAATGATGAAACACACACACACATACAAAGACAAAAAATTCACTCAAAAGGTGTTGTTCCTTAGATGGAACAACTGTTGTTCCCTAAGAGAGATAGCAAAAGAACACCTGCACGCAAAAATCATGGTTCCTTTAAGAGGAACAACAAGCAAAAAGAAAACATACACGAAATTGTTGTTCCTTAAGAGGAACAATAGCTGTTCCTTAAGAGGAATAATAGTTGTTCCTTAAGAGGAACAGTAGTTGTTCCTTAATCGGAATAGCAAATAAAGCAAGCACAAAATAAAATACCACTCCTAATATTATCTGAAATTGAAACTGCTATTCCTTCGAAAGGAATGGCAGAAAGGAAAAAATGTGAAGGAGGGTTGTTCCTTTAAAAGGAATGACAAAACAATCTGGCGAAACTGCTGTTCCTTCAGAAAGGAAAAACAAAAATGTGGAAATGTTGTTCCCTTGGAAAGGAATGGAAAAATGTGAAGGTGTTGTTCCTTCCAAAAGAAACAACAAAAAATGAAGGTGTTGTTCCTTCGGAAAGGAAGAACAAAAATGCAGAGACGCTGTTCCTTCGGAAAGGAACAACAAAAAATGAAAGTGTTGTTCTTTCGGAAAGGAACAACAAAAAAACAAAAGTGTTGTTCCTTCAAAAAGGAACAACAAAAAGTGAAAGTGTTGTTCCTTCAGAAAGGAACAACAAAAATGCAGAAGTGCTATTCCTTCGGAAAGGAACAACAAAATGTGAAAGTGCTATTCCTTCATAAAGGAACAACAAAAAGGTGGAAATATTGTTCCTTCTGAAAGGAATAGCAAAATGCAAAAGTGTTGTTCCTTCGAAAAGGAACAACAAAATGGCGAAAATGTTGTTCCTTTAGAAAGGAACAACAAAATGCAAAAGTGTTAATGTTGTTCCTTCGGAAAGGAACAACAAAATGTAAAAAAAAATGTAGAAATTCAAAATTCTATATAGAAAGTAATTTATACAAGCAGAAAAGAAAAAGTTATGTACAAAATTTAGGAATAATGGAATTAGTTAGTGAACCAATGCCGAGGAAGAATTATTTTCCTCAGCAACAATCTGCATATCAAAATCTTCCCAAAGCTACTGGTAGAAGGGTTCCCGAGTAAGCGGTTTATGGTACTGTTGCACTTGGTGGCCATTTTCTTTAAAGGTATGTCTAGATATGTCAATAGTAGTCAAAGTATTGGCGCCATTGTCATGCACTTTCTGGATTTCATATGGTCCAAGCCACCGAGTCTGAAGTTTTCCAGGAAAATCTTGAAACCTGGAGTCATACAGGAGTGCCTAGTCTCCTTCGTGGAAGATTTTATTTTTGATTAGGGCATTGTGCCATTTTTCTCTCTGCTATTGGATTAATGCAGTGCATTGAAGAGCAGAGAGACTAATTTCATCTAGCTCATTAACTTGCTATAATCTATTCGTCTAGGCCTCATTTAAATTTAGACTAACCTCCTATGCTGTTCTTAACGTTTGTATTTCAAACTCTATTAGAAAGATGGGTTCCTTTCAAAATACTAGTTGATATGGTGAATACCCGGTGGTGTTCCTGCACATTGTTTGGTATATCCATAAGGATTTTGGCAATCTTGAAGCCTAATCACACATGTGTGATGCAATGGCTTTTGTTAATATTGCCTCTATCACTTTATTCATGCTCTTTACATGGCCATTTTCCTGTGGCTGATACGAAGTGGTAATTTTGTGTTGAATGTGATAATTTTTTAATGTTACAATGATTTTATTACCTACAAACTATGCTCCCCCATCCCTGATTATGTCCCTTGGGAGGCCATATCGCACAAATATTTGGAACAGGAAATTAATCACAGAGTCTTCTTTTACTCTTGGAAGTGCCTCTACTTCAACCCATTTGGTAACATACTCTATTGCTACTAGAATATATCTTTTCTGATTTGATGATGGGTTGATCAGACCAACAAAATTGAGTGCCCAACGATCAAATCGTTCGATTACGAGCTGTGGGTTTAAAGGCATTTCATTGGACTCTCCAGGTCATCCTCCTCTTTGGCAACTGTCAGTAATACCCTATTTGCAAAATCTTGCGACCAATCCTTCGATCTACAAAATGTCCGCCACAGGGTCTGTCATGACAGGCTTTCAAAATGTCAAATATTTCATCTTCACAGATGCATCTTTTGATGTGCATATCGGCCCTTGTATGAAATAGGTAGCCCCCAATCCAAGAAAATCAGGTACTACATTGCACAATCTGTTTTTGTTCATTGTGGGTCAGATGCTTTGGTAATTTGCCTACTGCTAAATAATTTGGAACATCATCATACCAAGCTGTCTTGACAGTAATAGGAAATAAATGTTCATCTGGGAATTGATCTTTGACTGTTGCTATGTCCACTAGCTTTGGCATTCATGAGAGAAAATTAGCTATAGAATTCTCTTTCCCTACTCGATCTTTTATTGTGAAGTCAAATTTTTGCAATAAAATCAACCATATTATTACTCTACCATTTGTAATAGGTTTATTTGCTAAGTATTTTATGCCAGAGTGATCTATATATAACACAACAGGATATCCAGTGATATAATGCCTAAATTTATTTACAGCATGTATTATAGCTAAAAACTCGTTTTTAGTAATAGTATAGTTTAACTTAGCAGGAGACAAATTCTTTCTAATATAATAGATTGCATATGGTTTTTTGTCTTCTTCCTGCCCAAGGACTACTCCAATAGCTGTGTCTGAAGCATCTGATGAAATTTGAAATGGCAGGTCCCAATTTGGGCCTCTGAGCACTGGGGCTATTGACACAACGTTTTTCAGATCCTCAAAAGCATGGTCGCATTTATCTGTCCAAACAAAATCAGCATTCCCTGTCAGTGCGTATAGAGGTGCAACTATTTGAGAAAAATGTTTTATGAATCTCCTATAATAACCAGAAAATCTAAGAAAACTACATACCTCTATATATGTGGTAGGAGTAGGTATTAACAAGATTATTTGTATTTTGTCCAGTTCTACCTGTATTCCAGCTTCTGAGATATAATGACCTAGGATGAGCCCTTCGGTCATCATCATATTGCACTTTTCATGGCTCAAGCAGGGCCTGGTGGAAATACATCATTGCGACACCTTTTCCACTGTGTCCAGTGCTAGCTCAAAATCATTTTCATATGGTCTGAAATCATCCATATATATTTTGAGCCCTTCATTTATTAGATATGAAAAGATGCCGAGGATGGCCCTCTGAAATGTGGTAGGGGCATTGCATAGGCGAAAGGATAGGACTTTGTAGGCAAATGTTCCCCAAGGACAGGTAAAAGTAGTTTTGTCCTAGTCTTCAGGGGCAATCTGAATCTGATTGTATCCACTGAAGCCATCCAAGAAAGAAAAGAATTATTTTCCTACTATTGTGGCTAATACCTTATCAATGAATGGAAGGGGGAAGTGGTCTTTCTTGGTTGCTTTGTTTAATTCTATGTAATCTACACAAATCCTCCTCTTTTCATTCTGCTTTGGCACCACTAGTAGCGGAGAGACCCACTTGCTATCAAAGATTAGATAAATAAAGTTTACATACAATTTTTTTTTTTAATTTAGTTTTAACAATATCTCTCAGGTCAGGGTTGATTCTCCGTTGGGGTTAGCAAATGGGTCTAACATATTTTTCTGTATAAATGTGGTGCGTACAAAGTTGGGGATCAAGTCCCTTCATGTCAAGGTAATCCCATGCAAAAGATTCCTTATATTTTCTTAGCAGTTGGACCAACTTTTCTTCTTGTTCAGGATTCAAGTTATTGTTAATGTTCAACGTTTCTCCTCGCTCAATCTCTATAGTTTTGCTATTTGAAATAGAGATAGTGGGTATTCTTTGATCATGAGTGTTTTTGAGAAGATCTTCTTCTAGTTGATTGTCAAATGCTTCCTCTATCATGTGACATTGTACATGGGATATAGATTTAGATTGGTTAATGAAGTTGTTAATAATATCATCCTTTGTTTGATCTTTGAAATCGAGGGCATCTTCTATAGTTAATGGGGACCTAATGTTTTCTGTGAGGTATGATACAGGATATTTGTTAGTTTTTATTATTGTTACACTTGGCTGGGCTGGAGGGTATAGAGCTAGATTCTTGATATTACTCCCTCTAGTTATAGTCATACTACCTTGTCGGGAGCCAATGTAAGCATTAGCAGTTGCAAGCCAAGGTCTACCTAAGATTAACAGATGTCCAATGAGTTGGTTTTTGGCGTTGATTATCAAAAAGTTGACAGGATATTCCTAGGAATCTACTGATACCATTACATCATGAAGTCTACCTTCTGGCCTAACTATTGATCGATCAGCAAGTTCTAATAAGGGGGAGGTTGGTTCTACTAATGTAATTCCCAATTTTTGACAAGTGGTGGCTATTAAAATATTAATTGTATCCCCTAAATCAACTAGGACATTCGAAAAAGTTTTTCCATTGATTTGCACTGTCACTGTAGGATTCCCTAGGTCTTCGTATTTGACAGGTGCTTCTCTTCTTGATAACAGATTAGATAGGGTGCCAACTACTTGGACTGTTTGGTTATTTGCTATTCTCCTCCTTGGTCTTTTTATACATAACTCTTTGATGGTTTTTGCATATACTGGGATATCTTGGATAGCTTGGAGGAGTGGGATTTTCATATACAAATTCTTTAGCTCTCCCAGTATCAATGCCAAGATGTCCGATAGGGCATGATATGATTAATTGTTCTAGGAATGGGGGAGAAGATGTGGTTGCTTGCTCATGAGTTTGTTGTCTGACCACATCTTCTTCTTGTAATGGTTGTTCTGCAGGTAACTGATTGTCAACTTTAGCATCTTTATCTCCCTCAGTTTCTATAATGCGCCTAGACCTTAATTGAAGGCCGTTGCATTCCCTTAGATCGGTTTCTAGTTCTATTGTTTTGATTATTTGAACGGATTGAACCGGTCTATTATTTAGGTTTGAGTTGGGTTGGACTAGGAGTTGCTGTCTTAAGTTGGACTGGGGATTTTGTTGTAGTGCATATGGTACTGGCAGTGTATGTTAACGGAGTGGAATGGTCATAGCTGGCTAATTCATCGGTCTCAGTCAGTTTGACAACCAGGCTCAATTCTACAAAGTGGGAGGGAACCATTGTGTCGGATATGCATTGTTTTGCCAATATGGTGGAGAGTAGGGAAAATTTGGCTGATTAGGTTGGCTTGTTTGATTCAGCCATGGTGATGAAGAAAATGGTTGTTGTGACTAGCTTGAAAATGGAGGCTGATTTTGCCACATTGTATTGTATTGCTAAGCATGATGTTATGGAGGCTGGAAAGAAGGAGACGGATCAGAGGACATACTTTATTGTCGTGGTTGCCATTGATGACACTGATTAAGTAGGTACACCAGTTCTGATTCTTCCTCCACTTCCTTATACACTACTTTCAGACCAGGAAGTGAGGGGCAGTTCTCTGTGGAGTGATCTTTTGTACAGATAGCGTAGACTTTAACTCCATCTAGTGGGCACTCTTTATGGCTATGTTTCTCTCTGCATCTGGGGTAGAATATTGCCAGATTTTGCTCTACTTCTACTTGTTTCTGTTTTTCTTGCATAACATTGAGCTACGTTGTCAGAGTCCCAAATATATCAGTTTTGAAATTCGCTAGTAAATTTCCGATTTCTACACAGGTTACTCCTTCACCGGAGATCTTGTTGTCCCTTGTGAACATGTCATGTTCTACTGGTTTTAGTAGTGTAATGCCTCGTGAACTCCTGATACATAAATCAATAATGTCAACAAAATCTTCTTGATAAATGTCTCCTTTGTCGACGCGTTTCGAACCAACTAGTGTGGTTCATCGTCAGGACAAGTTGAAGACAGATCTGGCCTAGCATGTTAAATAGACAGAGCAAAGACTCCAACGGCTACAAAACGGCTATTTTTGACCCTAGGACCAAGGTAAAAATTAAATTAATAAATTTAAAATTCTCATTATTTTATAATATTAATATTATTTATTTCTAGAAATAAGTAAAATTAGGTAAAATGAAAAGTATTACAAGTAATTTATTTAATTAAATAAATTTATGTTATTAATATAGTAATACTAATGGTTACTAATGGTTTCTTACAACTATAATGGATCACAGAAGCCTCAATTCTACAAATGTCTCCTTTTCCCATAATATTTAGTGTTTCAACCCATTGTTCCTTCATGCCTTTAATTAATGTCATTTTTAATACATTGTCAAGTAATGGTAATGATGCATTAGGTGATCTTTGAAGATTATACTGAAAATGTTCAACATATTCTTCTAGTATCTCATTAGGTCTAGCTACCATCTTAAATATTTCATCCTTTAACTCTCTAGACCTACAATAATCTTGATATTTTTTCAGGAAAGCACCTTTCATCTGAACCTAGTCATTTATGACACCTCCAGCTAACCCCATAAACCATCATAAAGTAGCCCCTTTTAGTGTGGAGGGAAATAATTTCAGCTTTTGGGGATTGGTGGTAGAGTCAAACCCCCCACACAGGACATCGAATTCAAACAAAAATGTGTCTAGATCTTCCAATGTTAGGCCATGGAATGTAGGGATATGTTGGAGAGGAATGGCCTTCATAGGTGCATTGACTACAGTAACTACAAAGGGATATTGTAGTGTGGAGGTTTGGGGGGTTTGTTGGTACTGGGCCATTTGGTCAAATATGTGCGAATATCCTTCTGGGATTTCTAGGAGGGTATTCCTAGGCTAGCTAAAAGGAGTAGGAGTGGCCTTAACAACACTTCCTTTATCTGGGATGATGAGAGTTCCTTGTTGAACTAATGTTTAGGGGAATTCTGGTTCTTCAGCTTTGTTCTAGATAATTTTGACGGCACTTCCCTTATCTGGGCTTCTTAGTGGCTGAACTATTCCAAGGGGATATCTTGGTTCTTTAGTTTCCCCTGTTTCTCCTCTTCCTTCACAAAGGTTACTAAGGTTTCCTTCTTGTAAGAATTTCAGGCTAAAATTCTCAATTTCTTAAAAATCTTGCTCCTCTGTTTGGTTGTGCACCTCAACAAAGGATATAGATGATCCAAGTGGATAATGGTGTCCACTTGTCAAGTCCACTTGGCCCCCACCATTGTTTCTTTTAGCTTTTCAGTTTCTTTAATTGTAGCACAGTTTACTATTTTTAGCAATTTTTGAGGTCCTAAATTTCCGAAGCTATTTTGAGGCCCTAAACGACATTTTTTGAGGCCCTTCCGAAAGTTTTAGTTCTCAGATAGATCTTTCTAACGAGATATTGTACGTGTCAAATGGAGATCGTATGCCAAAGTTATGACCCCCAAAAGTTGATGTACCAATTTACCCAAACAGACCCACAGTTTGGCATTTCATCTTGTAGGGTTAGGTTTTTGGATGTTTAGGGTTTTCCATTGTTTCTCAACAATAAATAGGCCTTCGAGCCTCATTGTAACACAATTAAGAGGCATGTAGCCACCACATCTCTTCTTAGAGATAAGCTATCATTGCCCTAGCTGTTTATTTCCATTTTTTGTTTGTAAGCATATCTCAGTATTTTACATTAATGAAATGAAGTATTATTTCCACTATGTCTTTATGTTTATGGTTATCTTCGTAATTTTTTGCATTCCTATTTAAATCCGCATCAATATATGGTGATTATGTGGCCCGAAGGGAACTAGTAGGTTGTCTAGAAACAACTTTTCTAGGTCCTACTAATGGCTAAGATTCTTCTTTTTTAAGGATTTTGTCTATAAAGGTTGATCAGCCAAGGGTCACCAGCACCTTAGCTTTATCAAGCTTGGGTGGAGGTTGAAGATTCTTTTTAGGCTTTTTCTACTTAGTCATGCAAACAAATGAAATACTTATTTCTACCCAAAACAACAATAAATTTGCAGGAAAGTGGGTGGGGGAGGAGGGATGTTACATGCTCCGTACGTAGGTTGTTACCTTCTGTTTTTAAAACCCAACTCTCTCTTAGCAGGTGCTTACACTACTCGCTCTTCAAAAGAAAAAAGTTGCTACACTCTCCCCGACAAGGGCGCCAAAATGTTGAGTGATAAACAAGGTCTTTTTAACCTCTATTTACCCTACATTAATTATCAATCCAGGTACAATTTTTTTATCTCAAGAGTGTACTCAGTCTGAGGCGGTCACTTGTTCAAGAGTAATGCTTGCAGTATAGTGCTTTAAAAAGGTAAATAAATGCTAGAAACAAACTCCAATTGTAATAGAAAAAAACTTAAATTCTTTGTAACTACATCATTCACTCAAGAAACTACAACAATCATCAGTCAACGATGTAGTAATGATAACTCTTTCCCCTATAAACTGATGTAAATGAAAACCAATCAAAGGGAAGATCTCCAATTTGAGAACTGAACAACAATAGTCAGTGTTCGTTACAGTTGTCGTTATTTCTATCCATACCAAAGCAAATTCTGGAAATAAAAATTCAATTAACAGAAAAGGAACAACAACTAATCTATTGAAAAGATCAAAGATCAAATATTAATGTACAGGAATGAATTAAGCAACAATCTTAACCGAAAGGATTTGAACAACAATCTTTAACTAATAAAGGAATTGAGTAGCAATCTAAGAAAGGAACAACAAACCTAATTAATCCTACTGAAATTGAATAGCAAACTTAATCAAGTGTAAACACACAGTGGCTATGGAATCAATGATCTTATTCTAGCATAATGGACATTAACCATAGTTATAAGGGAATGACAATTGCAATAATAATGGAACAGGAATCTAATGAACAACAATCACAATTGTAAGTAAACCATAGCTAAATGAACAACTATGTCAATCTATAAATGGACAACAATATCAATCTGTAAATGAACAAGAATATGAATCTGTAAATGAACAACAATATCCGAATTAGACAGTGCAATATTATTTCAAAATGAACAACGTAACATTTCCAGTTGCAAATAATAATCTTGCTATTTCCATTACGAATTCGATATAACAAAGCAAGTCAATGAAATGTCCAGGAATAGAAGATTACTGAATAAAGTGAATTTAAAGGAATGCAAAGGAAATCAAACCAAACACAACTGTAATTGGAAAATAATGATACAAGAAGCAAGTGATCCACTAGGGCCGCGCGGATACTCCAGGATCAGAAGACAAAACATCAACAAAGTTAAATATTAATCATAAAGGCAGAGTTATAGCTATCACTCTTTAAAGAGAGTCGATGATCAAAGTTCAAATTACAACAGTAAGTTCTATAAATCAACAATAATCTGTCCCTTAGCCTAGTAGCGTTGTCCCTTTTTATAATGGCCAGGCGGAAGTATCAAAAATACAAATAAGCCTTGAGGTAGCAATCCCTTAGGATCAAAGGATCTTTAGGGATTCACCATATCTTTAATCTTTAGTTATCATCTTGTCCTCTTGCGTTGATGCCAGGTTTCTTCTTCCTTTTCCTAGTCCATGCGCTCTAATCTTGACTTCCTCGTCTGGATACGGTTTCCTGTAAGAGGGACAGCAGTTGGTTTTGCTTTGTCTTTTCCTCCGGAATGCTAATTTTCCATTTTCTTCACTTTATGCATAGAAAAGTACAATAATTAATCATTTTACATCAATCAAAAATCTCCTTAATTTTATCATAATCGTTTAACATATTACCATCTTAGAATGTGAAAAATTTATGACTTAAAGGAAAATATAGTGAAATAGATGGTAAATACATACCTTTTCCAATGCTCAACAACTGTGATGATGCTGCAATGAATGGAAAGAGGGAGTTGGAGTCTATGTGGAGCAAGGGACATTCAAGTAATGCTCTTACTCTCCTCTGTTTTCCCTTTTCTCATTTTTTTTTTTAATCACTGGCAGAAACTCATCTCTTTTTGTTTTGAATGGTGAGTGTAGGGATGATGGTAATGGATGACGTGAGGGGTTAGATCATGTATAGAATGAATTTTGTGGACCTAACCAAGCTACCATTCACCCTTTTATTGCTTCCAGTAGGTTTTCCAGACCACTGTAATTCCTACAGGATCACGCAGTAGGTTTTCAGCGGATTCTGTAGGAATACAGGGGATCCCGTAGAAAACATAGTCTTCACCTAAATTGAAGCAATGAAGTGAAAAAACAATGGACTTGATGGAGGGATGCATAGTAAGGACTGGAGGAGATGAATATATGTAAGGCAGGGTTCCCTTTGGATTTTCTCTTTGCTCCTTGATTGTGTTTCTCACCCATCTAAAAATAGCAATTATGGTTTTTTTCTCTTTTTTTTTTTTTTTTGGAAAAACCCCTAGGTTGCCTCAGAGAGGTTTTCACCCTAGATGTTTGCACTGGGTGCCTCAAGGAAGGTTTTCACCCAGGGATATTTTTATTCTTTATTCTTTTATTTTTTTCATCATTAGGCCGCCTCACAAGGTTTTCAACCCAAAGATGGGACTCAGGCACCTCATGGAGGTTTTCACCTGAATCCTTATTATTTTTTTCACTTTTTTAGTGACCTAATGAGGGAGGAGTTGGAACTTGCTCCATCATCATCACTGTATTATTGATATTGTCAATGAACTCTTGTTTTGATAAACAAATCTTGTGCATTTTCAATCGGTGTCCATTAACAAGAAATGACTTCATCATTGATAGTTTTGATTTGCACTGAACCATTTTCATGGCATCTTTCCACCACATAAGGTCCAAGACATCTTGTCCTTAGCTTTCCTTTCAAGTATTTATAACTAGAATCATATAACAATGCCCAAAAGCTCTCTTGAAATTTCTTCTCCCTAATATGTCTATCATGCCATATCTTCCTTTGAAGCTGAACTATCTCTGTATGTAGGAGGGCCTATATTCTAAATTTATCCAAGACATTCAAATGGAACAATCTTTCTTTCTATGCATCACTGAGATCCAAATCTAGTTGCGCTACCATCCTCAATGTGTTATATTCAAAGTCAATGGACAACAAATCCTTTTTCCCATTGATCAGCTCATAGGGTGTAAATCCAATAGTGGTCTTCCATGTTGTATTATAGGCCCAGGTGGCCTCAACTAGTCTCTCTGCCCAATCCTTCCTGCTATTGCTCACTACCTTGGTTAAGATGCTATGCAATGCCCTGTTGGTCACCTCCACTTGCCCATTAGCTTGTGGATGATAAGGAGTGGAGGTCCTATGCTTGGTTTCGTGACGGCTGAGCAATTCTTCAATCATGTTGGAGGTAAACTCACTGTCTTGGTCTATGACTAGCTCTCTAGGGTACCCAAATTGTAGAATACATTCTCCCTTAGGAACTCAGCCACCTTCTCTTTTGTTGCTGCCTTAATTGCCTTGGTTTCAGCCCACTTAGTCAAATAATCGGTGCACACAATAATGTATTGTTTTTGCTTTGAAGGAGAGTTGATAGGCCCAATGAAGTCCATGCCCCACTTGTTAAATGGCTCAAAAGTCACTTAAGGTTTTAGGGGCATTTCATCTCTTGGAGTAGGCTTTCCCATCATCTAGCACTGATCACACTAACTAATGTACCTTTTCACATCATCATGAAGAGTGGGCCAATAATAGCTTGCTTGTAACACTTTGAATTCTATCCTCTCTGCTGCAAAGTGACCTCCAGAAGGCCCATCATGACAGGTCAGAAGGATGTCAAAAACATCCTCTTCCTTTACACCTTCTCAAGATTTGATCTAGGCCAAGTTTGAAAAGATTGCCCCCAATCCAAGTGAAGGGGCCACTTTTCCTGACTATCTTGCTCTTTTCTTTGGAGGACAAGTTTGGTGGGAATTGTGCTGATACCAAATACTCTTCTATATCAACAAACCATGGAGAGAGAACATAAATAGAAAACAAATGCTCATTTGGTAACTAGTCATTCACCATTCCTTCTTCACCTATATGCAGATTCATCCTCAATAGAAAATTTGCCACAACATTTTCCTTACCAGGCATATCAACAATAGTTAAATGAAACTGTTGTAATAAAATAAACCATATTATAATCATAGCATCCACATATGGTTTTCTCATTAAATATTTTATTGCAGCGTGGTCAATATGCATAAATGTTTGGTAGCCTATAATGTAATGCCTAATTTTGTTCAATGACTACACAACAGTGAGGAGTTCCTTTTTTGTCACAGTATAATTTAGCTCATCCTTTGACACGTTCTTACTGATAAAATAGATGGCATAGAGAAATTTATCCTCTACATGAATTAAGGCTACTCATATGGCTTGGAATCAACATGAATATGAAAAGGGAGGGCCCAGTTTTGGCCTCGAAGAATTGGTGTAGTGGTTAAGTTACCCTTTAAAATGTGTAAGGCCTCTTGATAAATTTTTGACCATATAAACTCAGAATCTTTGGCCAGCAACCCAAATAAAGGAGAGGCCAACTTGCTGAAGTCCTTTATTAACGTTTGGTAGTATCCAGCTAACCCGAAGAAACTCCTGACATCCCTCTGATTCCTATTTTGTTCGGGTCCACCTACAGTCCTTGTTGAGATATTGAATGACCTAGCACAATCCCTTGAGTCATTAAGAATTCACATTTTTCTGGATTGAGGGATAGGTTCATTTCAGTGCATTTGTGCAATACTTTGCCTAGGTTAGTTAGGGCTTCTTGAAAATCACAACCATCAGGTGTAAAATCATCCATATAAATTTCCACCACATCATGTACTAATTCGGCGAAAATACTAAAGGTTGCTCTCTAGAAAGTGGTAAGAGCATTGCATAGGCCAAAAGGAAGGACCCTATAGGAAATATTACACCAAGGACAGGTGAATGTGGTCTTATCCTGGTCTTCTGGGCATATTTGGATGTGGTTGTACCCACTGAAACCATCTAGGAAAGAAAAAAACTTCTTCCCTGCCAGGCCATCTGGCACTTGGTCAATGAAGGGTAGCGGGAATGATCCTTCCTTGTGGCTTTGTTCAACTCCATGGAATCAACACAAATCCTTCACTTACCATTTTTCTTGGGAACTAACACTAAAGTAGCGACCCACTCACTATTAGATATAGGGTAAATTAATCTTGCATCTAACAGTTTTTGCAGTTCTTCTTTGGCTATATCCTTAAGAGCTGGATTCATCCTCTTTTGTGGTTGTTGGATTGACTTGTAACCTTCTTTGATGTATATGTGGTGAGTACACAATGAGGGGTGTACTCCATTCATTTCCTTGTAACTCCAAACAAAGGCTTCTAGGTTTTCTCTCAACATGTTGCATAGCTTTTCCTCTTCCAGAGCATAAAGAGATGGATTAATTTTCAAAGTTTCCTCTGGGCTGAATTATATGGTTTTGACACGGAGAGGGCTGGATTCAGCCAAGCATAAGTCAATTGGATGATTGTTTTGAGTTTCCATTACTTCTTGTTCTAATGGTAATGAACTAGGAGTTGGACTTTGGAGCATGTGTTCAATTAAGTCATCCTCATCTTGCTATCCTCCTCCTATGGTTGCTTCCAAAGCATAAAGTTGGGCAGAATAAACCTCATCTTCTTCCTCCTCCTCCAACCATAGAGGCAAATCATGCTCTAGAGAATGTTGAGTGAGAGGGTATAGGACTAATTGTTTGGACATATACCCATTCTTAATCGTCATACTCCTACGTCTGCAGCTAATGTAGGCATTGGTTGTGGCCAACCATGGCCTCCAAAGGATGAGAGGGTAATTAGTAAGCTTAGTCCTAGGTTGGAGAACTAAAAAATATGCAAGGTACTCCCAAGGGTCAATGGAGACCATCACATCCTACACATTTCCCTCAGGGTGACTGTGGAACAGCCTGCAAGTTGTAGAACCATTGTGGTCTTCCTCAATGACCTTTGGAGGTTGAGCTTGAGCATGATGTCCTTGGTTATCACATTAATGGCAGCCCCACGATCGATTAGAGTGTGTGGGATGATTGTGCCATTGATGTGCACATCTACTACAAGGCTTCCAGGGTTCAAATATTTCAGACATATTACCTACACCAACATTAAGTTGGACAAGTACCCAATGACATTAATGGTAAGGGAATCCCTTTTTCTTCTTCCTGGATGCTTGAAGAATTTCTCCTTAATCAATTTATTGTAAATGGGGACATCTTTTATTGCGTAGAGAAGGGGAATATTTACGAATAGATTTTTCAATTCTCCCAAAAGTTCAGTTTCTTCTAGTGTAGGATGGAGTGGTTCGGCTAATTTCTCAAGAAAGGGTGGATTTACTTTAAGGTTGCTTTCCTTCATTTCTTCCTCAACCTCCTTATGTATAGAGGGAGGTTGGTTATCAGGGAGAATTCTCCCAGATCTTAGGTTGATCTCGTAGATCCCTAAAGCATAAGCTGGGTATGACGTCTCTCCATTGTATACTTGTTGAGCCTACCGATTGTTCAGGATTGGATTTGGCTGGGCAGGCATCTCGGGTTTCTTGGGTGGAGAAGAGTGTAGGATTTGTGGTTGGGTAGGTGGTGGGGGCAATAGAGCTGGAGCACTGTTGTATTGGATCCTCCACACCTGAAGTGGGGTACTCCATTGAGGTTGTGGCAGAACGTAAGGTCGAAATGACTATCTAGCTAGCTAGGAGTGATACTGAGATGCATAGGACTAAGGAAGGGGTGTAGATCAAGAAGGATGAGTAGGGGGTCCCCAAGAAGGTATAGTTGTGGTTTGGTTGGGGTTGTAATATGCTTGGGATGACCATAGCATAAGCTGCTGGTATGGTCTAGGCCTAGGAGGTCTCGTTTGGTTGATGTAGAAAAGCTGCTCAGTGACCTCTTTAGCTCCTTCATATACAACTTTGAGTTCAAGTAAAGAAGGGCACTTGTCTGTGGAGTGGATTTCTTCATAGACTAAGAAAATTTCAATACAGTTCAATGTACATTTGTTCCTAGGATTGCATCTATGACAAAAGATGGCCAGGGCTCTCTCTGCTTCCTCTTGCTTCCTTTTGTTGTTCATGGTATCCAACTATTGTTATACAACAAAATGACCTCCTCATCAACTCAGAGGTGAAAGATGTGATGGCTGAAGCAAAGACCACAATTGCAGGCCTTGATTCCACACTAACGCTAGTTACACATTGAAAACCTGCTTTATAAAGCTTGTTACCAAGCCTAAGGGTGCGTTAGTGACCCTACTAACTAAAGTTGTTAGACTAGGGGTAGCATTAGTGAAACCAAGAGAAGTTCAATGCATCAAGCCAACGAAGTGACTCACAAATATCTAGACATTTATCCCTAAATTTGCTCAAGAAAAGCAAGGAAACATCGAAAATCAAGATATTTGGAGGATTTATAATCTAAGAAAAGAAGGCAAATGGGAAAGAGCTAAAAAGAAAAGCAATTTCATTGCTTTTTCCCTAGTGAATTCTATGAGGAGCTTGGCAACCTTAACTCGATTGCTATATAAGCAAGGTGAGGGTTATTGTGAAAGAGGTGAGAACATTTGAAATGATAGCCTACTAAGCAGTTGTTAACTATCACATACTTGAAGAAGTGAGTAATAAGAGAGAGAGAGAGAGAAGTGGAAGGGGAAAAGGAAGACTGATACAATGGATGGCTGTAATCACTCTTCCATTATTAATACAGAACTGTAGTTGTGTTCCCTATTCTATGGTGTCAATAACCTTTGTTCATTAAGATGTTCATTCTATACATGTTTAGATGAGTTGTTTAGTTTTATGAAAATAGATGTTTATTGATCATTCTTAAATTAGTTTTCAATATTGTATGTTGTGATTGTGTTTACCTTTTCTTTGTGTAGGAATTGATTTGGAGCTGGCTTGGAGGGAGTTCTTCTTGGCTGCATTGCGATCTCCAAACAAATCTAGAAGGAGACTTGAGGTAATCCTATTTCCATACTTTGTTAACTAATATTTGATAGATGAAAACGTGTATAGCTTGGTAGCTTCTGTAGATAATCTTAGAGTTTGCCAAAGGTCGCGGGAAAGCTTTTGAGGGTAGTTTTCATTTTCCATATACTGTGCATTTTACCCCATCACAGAATTGGCGACTCCACTAGGGACCATACAACTAGTTCCCATTTTACCCAAGCTCTTCTTTATTCTCTCTTCCTTCCAAGAGCTTCGTATTCTTCAACAATCCTTTTTTCTGATCCACCAAATATCTTGCTACATCCTACCAGTATACATTCATCTCAAAAACTAATCTTGGAAACCCTTGTTGTGAAAGATTTCCCACAGTAACACAGGTTACCAGGCTACACAAAGCTTTATAAAGCACTGTGCCTGTGTACAGGGAGCATTAGTGACCCTACTAACTCTCTGTAACCACTGTTATAGAGCACTAGTCTCCCTTTGCCTTGATTTCCAGTAGTATTTGTGGACCAAAAGGGATGGAAAATCTTCTCATGGGCTGAAATAAGATTTGTAATTCTATTATGTCAGTAAAATTGGTGTCCTAGAAAATTATTTTTAGGAAAAAATTCTGGTTTTTCTCTCTTAAAAACATTTTTTCAAAAAGAAAGACTGATAATTTTTATTCATCCTTCTGTTTAAATAGTTGTGAGTTGCTTCATTTTGGCTTTCAGTAGTTGTTAGGAAATATTGGAAAAAAATATTTTGGTTATCTATGTGTTGAAAGACTATAGATGCACAAACAAAACTATGAATATGTGAAAAATATGAATATGTAGAATAAAGCTTGCTTACATCAAATTGAATTTTTTTTCAGAGCATAGTTCTGCATGATTTATTGAGTCAAGAGTCTCACCATATTTCATACGTCAACACCCCTACCGAAGACAATAATCAAGTACACATAAAATTTACATTAAAATCAATCAGTTACTCTTTTGAGCAAACCAACATTAGCTAGCCTAGGATCTTGGGATAAGCATGTGAGTGAACTTCCCAAGGTTGAAAGCCAAACTATTGTCGTTAATGAGTGAAAAATTCCTTCTACACTCATATTACTGCGACCACTCCACTAACAATGGAGTGAAATACGAGACAACATTGGACTGTAATTGAAGGTAGCCCACCTTCTCTTACAAATCCTTTGGGCATTCTATGTATTGGGGGTCCCCTTGGGGATTTTGGAACTGAGTTGGGGACTCAGGAATCCTGCCCACATAGTGTGCTATATATGACTATGTCCCCCTGTTATAGACATTTTTGGGCACTTCAACCCCAATCATAAATGTCCATACACTGAGGGCTCCTAAGTCCCTAAAAGTGTGGCTTCACTACCTAAAGGAACAAGGTCAACTAATTACATCATCTCCCGGAAGTTCTCCACTGAAAACTGCTCATAAATGGTCAAAACTGGACCATACTGAAAGCTCAATGCAGAGGGTGCGATGCATATCACCTTCCCAGTGTACAGGGTGCGATGCATATTGATTTGCTCCTCTGTAGGGTGCGATGGTCTGGAATGGACAAATGGCAGGGAAAAAATATGAGGTGGAAGATCATGGAATCTTCCAGAAGATTCCCCTTTAACACTTGCCACTCCATTTTCGACTAGGGATGAGTAAAAGATCATAATTCTCCAAGTGGCAGCAGGAACTATCAGAGAGAAGACACTAATCAAGATCCCAAAAGATGACTCACCTCTCTGTAATCATCTATATATGGATCCCTCATCAGAGAGATCCAGAGGCTGGAATTTTGTATCTTATAGAGAAGTGTTGTTGGTATTCTGGTGTACATTCACAGTGTTGGGTGATCTAGCTTTGCTTGAGGTGAAGAAGGGCTTCCTAGCTAGAGGATGATGCTGGGACAGAGCTCATGGTTGTAATCCTCTTTCTACTTTTTATATGAATAAAGCTACTCTTGTTTCCTTCCATATTCTTGTGTACTTGTTTATATATGCATGTATATGGTTAATACACATCTGATCCTGTATTATTTATGAATTTAGATCCTTGTTTCTTGCATAGTAGTATGTTGATGTGATTCCACAGGTCCTTGTGTAGTTGGGCAGACAAAGAAGAAGCGGTGAAACTCTAAAAAGAAGGAGAGGAAATCAAACGCAAGACTTAGGTTGGCCCTCTTGGTTCTCCTCTCATCTATTTTCATAAAAGGAAGCAATAGTAGACTTTGATTGTTTGTTTCTAAGATAGCCACCCATCTTAGTGGGAATGGCAGCATCCAAGTGGACACTATTCTCGTATAACAGGGATGTATGAAGATCAAAGAACTTTCAGAAAAGATTTCTTTGAGATGTTTGAAATGGTTAAGGTTATTTATTAAGACAAGAATTCAATATTGTATGGAGAGAGCTCAAATCCTCCAAAAGGAGATGGAGGAAAAGGAGACAAGCCTCCACAAGGGAATTGAGGGAATGGTGATAAACCACCACCTTCACCTCCATCCTCATCCTCATATTCTACTTCTTCTACCATTTCACAAACACCTCCAAATTCTCCAAAGGCACATGGTAAAACTCCTTTTCTTAAGATTGATATAAATTTTTAATCTCCTATGTACACTGGGGAGGTAAATGCTGAGAAATTGGATAATTGGGCTCATCAGATGAAAGTGTATTGTAGGATACAAAGAATCAAGGATGATGAGACAAAAAATTAGCTTACTTCTCTTATATTGGAAGATGTGACACTTATTTAGTGGGAAGCCAAAGCTCAAGAGGACATGAAGAAACATGGTAAGGTTTTATCCTCTTGGAATGATTTTGTTGTTGCAATAAGAAGGAAATTTTATTCATTAGCATACATGGAGAAAGCTATTATGGACTGAAAAAAATTTAGGCAAGTTAAAGGTCAAAATGTACAAAGCTATACTTAGAAATTTATAAAAAGAGATTTGATTTTGAGTATAGATTTATCCTCTCAAGACACTCTACTCAAATATATTGGATGATTGCATAGTTATTTGAGACACACAATTCTCATGTTTAACCTTACAAAACTTGATGAAGTTTGTATACAGGAAACTCATTTAGAGGCAATAGGGAAGAATGTTCCTCAAGAAGGAAGAAAAAATCCATTTAAGAGTGGAGACAAAGGAAACTGGAAATTCAAAGGAAAAGGAAAGAAAAATGCTTCAATCAAGAAATAGGGAGAAAAAATCAAATGTAAACATTGTTCAAAAGAAGGCCATGATGAAGACCAATGTTTTAAACTTCATCTTGAAATGAGACCCAAAAGTTTAGCAACAAAGGGAAACAAAAGACTACTGCAACTACACAACATTATTTAGTATCCAACTCTAGGGATGAAACAAAGATCACAACCATGGGATTCAAAGGAAAGGACTCTATTGCAAGTACTAGTTCTTCAAGTAGTAGCCTCAATGAAACTCAACATGAAAAAGAAAGAATATATTTTCCACATTAGAGTCATTTCAAAACATACCAAGATAGATAAATTGTCTGATAGTGGTTCACAAGCAAAATTCATTTGTGAAGACACTGTTAAGACAATTGAATTTGGAAACAACTCCTCATCCTAAACCATATCATTTAGGTTGGGACTGTGACAATGCAAAATTGCATGTGACAAAAAGATGTAAATTAAGATTTTCCATCACTGCAAACTTTATATATGAGGTAGAGCTTGATGTAATTCCACTTGACATTTGTGCCCTTGTTTTGCGAAGCCCATATCTATGTGATAGGAGAGACATGTTTCATCGCCATGAGAACAAATATCATGTGTTTAAAAATGGAGTTGAGTACATTAATAGAGCACATAACAAGAAATAGAATTTGTCACTTATGAATGCTGGACAAATGAAGAGGTTAGTCAATCCTAGTAAGAAATTCGTACTCTTGATGATCAAACCTAAAGAGAATGTTGAAAATGAAGCTTCCTAAGGATGTGATCAAAAGTTAAAATCACATTTGTATGAGGTTTTTAACACATATGATGATATATTTTAGGAGCCCAAAGTATTTCCTCCTAAAAGAGGAATCCAACATGAGATCCAATTGCAGAAATATTGTCCTCTTTCAAACATTAGCATGTACAAGATGTCAGTCATGGGGAATGCAGAAATCAAAAGACAAATCCAAGAGTTGCTTGAAAATGGGGTCCTCAGACCAAGTACATTTCCATGCGGGTCACCAATTGTTTTAATACCAAAGAAAGATGGTACATGGCACATGTGTTTAGATTTTAGATCCTTGAACAAGATTACTGTAAAGAATCATTACCCTCTTCCTAGAATTGATGATTTTATTGATAAATTGAAATATGTTGTGTATTTCACTAAGTTGGACTTGAGAAGTGGTTATCATCAAATCAGGATTGTTGAAGGAGACACATGGAAGACAACATTCAAAACAAATCAAGCTCTGTTTGAATGGTTGGTTATGGCATTTGGCCTTTATAATTCTCCTGCGACATTCATGCGAGTTATGAATGATGTCTTAAGGCCTTTTCTTGATGATTTTGTAATTTCCTACTTCGATGACATATTTATATTCAACAGATCTCATGAAGAACATGTCAGGCATGTGAAACAATTCTTAGATGTCTTGAAGAAAGAAAAATTGTTTTTAAAGATGTCTAAATGTGAGTTTGGAAAGATCTCATTAGTTTATTTGGGACATATTGTTGGAGGAGGTGAATTGAAGATAGATCCCTCAAAGGTCAGAGTCATTATAGAGTGGTCCAAGCCCAATAATTTAACAGACGTTAGAAAATTTTTGGGAGCAACCCAATATTAGAGAAAGTTTATTTCTAACTTTTCCTCAATTGTAACTCCATTACATGCCTTGACAAGCATAAATCGGTTTTTTCAATGGGTAGGCAAGAAACAAAAAGCTTTTGATGCATAAGAGAATCAGTACAACTCAATTCTTGCACAGCCTGATTTAAGACAACCATTTGAGATACAAACATTTCAAGTGACTGCCATGGGAGCGATCTTGATGCAACATGGTTAGCCATATGTTACAATTATGAAACTTTTAATGGTGTAGTAGTCAACTATCCTACATATGACAAGGAACTGTATGCATTGGTGCAAAGTTTGAAAAAATGGAAACACTATTTGATGGGAAAGGAAACTATCATTCACATTGATTATCAACTATTGCAATACTTGCAATCACAAACTAAGCTACATCAAGTGAGGCACCTCAGATGGATGGGTTTCTTGCAGAAATTCCACTTGGTGATAAGGTATAAGAAAGGTATCTATAAAAAGGTTGCTGACATGATTTCTAGACCAATTTTTAGTGCTTCAATTATTCTTAAGCATAATTCTATCATGCATGAGAGCTATGTTAAAAAATATGATTTAGATGATGACTTTAAATATGTATATGCAACTTTGTGTCAAGGAAACCAAGTAGAGGAATTAGATTACCATGTGCATGATAAAATTTTGTATTATCTTAGCAAGCTATGCTTTCCATAGGGTGGAAGATTCAACATCATAAGGGAAGCACATACTTCTCTTATTATTTACCATTTCAGTGTAGGAAAGATAGTGGAACAATTAGAAAGGTATTGTTATTGGCCTAGAATGAATGAAAGTGTATCACGTTATGTAAGAGGATGTTCTTTATGTGCTACAAGTAAGCCTACAAATATAAAGTTAGGATTGTATACTCCACTTCCAGTTCCTTCCTGTCCTTGGGAAAGTGTTTCTATGAACTTTGTGGGAGGACTGTTAAAAAAATCATGATTATATTTATGTTGTGGTGGATTGTTTCATAAAGATGTGTATTTTGATGCCTTGTAAGAAGGAGGTTATAGCTAAACAAACTACACAAATGGTCTTTTAACATGTATGGGTACATTTTCAGTGGTGCAAATCCATTATTTATGATCATGATTCTCGATTTGTCAGGAACTTTTGGTCAAGCTTATGGGGACTCATTGACACCAAGTTGAAAAAGAGAACAACATTCCATCCACAAACCGATGGTCAGACAGAAGCGGTGAACATAATGGTAGTACATCTTCATGGTTATTGTAGCAAACATCCTAAGCTTTGGGATGAACACTTGCACTACATTTAGCATGCTTATAACCGGGAAAAGAATTCATCGACTCAAACATTTATGTTTGAGGCATGCTTTGGTTACTTACCAAAATATCATTTAGATTTTATCTTTGGGAAGGATGTTTCTATTGATGTTCATTGAACAAGTTCAATTGGTGCATCAAATGGTTCAAGAACGGTTGGAAAAGAGCCAAGCCAAGTACAAGACAAGGCATGATAAGCATATTGTTGACCACAGTTTTCAAGTTGGAGATGAAGTCTAGCTTTACATTAGCAAAGAGAGGCTTAAATTAGAAGGTAAAAAGTTGAAACCAATAAGGTATGGACCTTTTAAGATTCTAGAAATGATTGGTAACAATACCTTCCATTTGTATTTGCCTCCTTATATGAAAATGCTTGTAGTTGTTAATGTTGAGAATTTTAGATTATATGAACCTCCTTTGATTGATGATCAAGGAGAGCATGTTCAGATTCCTTAAATAGAATATTTCTAGCCAGAATTTCTTGAAGAATTGCAACATGATACTATCCTTGACAGAAGGACAAGAACTTCAAAACAGGGAATGTGGAGCACCTTCGTGTTGGTCTCAAAGGAACAAATAAAAGAAAACCTAAATGGATTGAGGTTGGAAGGGTGAGGTAACTGTACCCTCATCCATTTTTTGACTGAAAGTAGTCTTTTGGAGGTCCAAAAGCTTCCAATGGGGAGTAGTGATCCAAGGGATTGTTTAGGGATCAAAATTAAGTGTTAAAAAATGATTGAAACCTATACCAATGCATAGATCCCAATGACTTGAATCCAACACAACTTATTTCACTAAAAAATGATATGGTATGCTCCCAATATCGTGTCTGATTGAATTTCCAAGCAACTAAAATTTTGGTAATTGGGTTGCAAGTACGCCCAGTTAGTATTCTTTATGTTGACTAGGCAGGTTACTGAGCAGTTTACTGTGTAAAATTTGGGCCAATGGTTGTTTTACAAGTGTCATTTGGTTATTGATTTGTGAATGGTTCAATTTCATTAGCTATGGGTTTGTTTATGGGGACCAATGATTGAGGGCCACATGGGCCAATGGCTGGCTACCACGTGGCCTCCGGACAGTGCATTAGAATTTTATGAGGCGCTAAGCTGCCCATCGGATTCGAACCCAAAACCAAGCAAAAATCACCACAGGCCTTCACCAACACACCATCACATGTTTCTTACAGGTATAGTATGTGGTGTTTACTTAAATTTCAATGCATTCAACATTGGAGGTTGGGGCCAAGGCTAAGCCCCAGCCCTGGTCCCTGCATCCTCGGAACCAAGGGGTGGGACCAAGGGCTAGGTCTTAGCCCTAGCCCCTTGATCATAGCCCAAAAACATATGCATCGAGTAGAAACCACATGCATAGTTTAGTAAAGGGGCCAGCCCCAAGGTCACATGACTTGACATATGACCAAGTGTGTGGAGGAGTGGAGGGGGGCAAGCCCTAGGCCAAATGGCCTACTATATGACCATGTCCACCAGCAAAAGGAGAACACAAAAATTTTGCCCCATGCATGGTTCTATGGGTGGAGATATGACCATGAACTTGGTCATTAGGGGCCTGGTTGTCCGGGGTAGGTGGTTAGCCCTAACCCATGGGCACATGACCCCATACGACTTTAATTTTTAGAAATTGGGCATTAGTGGACAATTTAATTGTTTGACAATTTCACCCATTGGGCGGGATTGTAGGCCAGTTTTGCACATGGGTTCCAATTTTGGGGTGCTTAAGCTGGGTTTCGGTTGAATTGGAGGGCGATTAGCTATGGAATTTGGGCAAAACCTGTAACAAGCATAAATTTCTCCTTTTTTGGTCAAATGAGATGTAGAAAGAACCCAGATGGGGGTATTTTCATAGTTTTGGATCCATTGGAGACATTGTTTTTACATTCTGAGGACTGAAAATTCATGTAAACACATATATTTGAGCATAATGAAAGAGGCCCTACATTGGAAGCTAGACCAGGATATGTAGCCTAGGAGAGGGGTGAACTCGTTTATCATGTTTGTTGTTATGTGTTTCTGATATGGTTTATTGTCTCTGTTTGGAAGTTAATCATTTTCAAAAATTACTTGTTTATGTGTTTAGAAACTTGATCCACTACCCAAAACACATATAAAATTTCTTTTGCAATTTGTATTTCACCTTCAATTTTCAATTACAGATCACACGAGGTCATGTATATCATTGCTACAAACATGTATTTATCAATGTATGTGTCACTTGATTCATGGTAATGTGAAGTCTTTGTCCATATGGTGCTTCTATATGTCAAAGGAAGCATTGTTTGTAGTGGAAGTGGTTATTTCAGCCTAAGAGTTGATATCTCTACAGCTTGGAGATGGCATGTGTTCAGGGGCGAATAATATTTGTTCCTATTTATTTCAACCATACATTGTTGGCATTATGATCTACGTGGAGGTGTTTACGTTGTGCCTCATACTATGATATGATAGTGGGGTTATTGGCCTCGTGATGAGATATTTTGGTGGTTGTTGCTATGTAGTTATGGGGGAGATTGTGTGTGGTTGCCTCATGTGGATGTTGTTGAATTTTATGTGATGCTCATATGATGTTGCTATGAGGAGTGTTGGATGATGCTCATGTGTATTTTATTGCTATATTTGATGCTGATTATAGTTTCACATGTTTCATATGTTGATTATGGTTGCCTTTATGTTGGGATGTTGCTGCTTGCTTCTAGAGGTGTTGGTGGTATGTTTCTCTGAATGTTTCTTGGATATATTTACTGCTTACAACTACTGATATGTGGAGAGATATAAGATGATTGGTTCTATATTTTTCTTGTTGTTTAAATGGATACATGGATGATCATTGATTACATTATATTTCATTCATGTAGAGATGTATTTCTCCAGTTCTTGTGCTTCAATTATTTCTACCTATTCATATGGAGTTTATCCTTTTCCATTTTCTATCAAGTTGTAATTCCTATAGGCTGAGGAGAGGAACCCAAAGGTAAGCATAAAGCACTTTAAAACTAGAATCTAGTTGTTCTAGCATGAGAGAGGGTTCTCTCTATATGAATCTTCAATCACTTAGATGACTGGTTGTCGTAGGTTTTAGGTTAGGTATTAAGATCAAAGAGAAATAGGTTTTAACTTTTTGATGGCAGGGAAGAGGGAAAATCCATTGGGCATGGAGTCATATTTAGCCAATAATTTCCAGAAATATGATCAAAAAATGAGGAATCCTTAGATAGGGGAAAGGTAGGAAATCCTTACGGTGTCTTTGTCAAATTTTGTTGTAGAGAGGTGACCAAAGGAGTATTGGAATTGATAACATCTAAATAATATAGCTGAGGATGAATTTTAGATATTACAATGGAGGAAAAACACTAAAATGTTCAATTAGCTATAACAGAGCACTTAAAAGTGAATTATGAAATAAATTATTTCTTAACTAAACATTCAAGACATGATATTTAAGCATGGAAATAAAATAAGATAATGAAACAAAAACAAGAGATAAAAATCACCATAAAAAACTGACACATGAATCCTTGAACAAGTAGACTTTGACCTTCATTCTTCACTAAAAATTTTTAATGAAACTGCACAATGCTCAATGTATTCACTATCAAACCTTGAACAACCTTTTTCTTAGTAAAAAATACATCATATATAGATCAAAAAACTATTATTTCCTCCCTTTAGGAACCAAATTCTATAAAAAGATTCAGTTTTATGCTTGTAGAAACAAATATAGAACTAATTTCTAGAAATTTGGGAACTGTTTTGACTAATGGAATATTTAACAAATTAAATTGAATAGATTTATAAGCGTGAGGCTTGAACCTCTAAAACACTTCAGGACATTTTTCATAACCTTGAGAATAAATTTCATGAGGTTTGGATTCAAATTTCAAGGTCAAACCGTTGGCTGTGTGGAAGTGAAACAAAATTGTTACAAGGAAAATAGTTTATGATGTTTACAACCTCAGAAAAATTCTTGAGCCTCCATACATAAGAAATAGTGCCAAAATCTTGGTCTTGTAACAAGTTTTAATGCTTTTCAAAGAAACACAACAAAATTGTTGTGTTACTATGTCATTTACCTCCTTTACAAAAAATTTCCAAAAATGCAGAGGATATGATTGATATAAGCTAGTGCACTTAAAAAAAAGAGGCAAAAATCAAAATTTGTCTTGGTTTCCTGTCCAAAATCAAACCTTAGCTACCTCAAGTCTAGATATCCTCTTTCTTCCTTCTAGTTTTCCTATAATGCCTCTTGTAACTGTTGTTTTGTAGCCCTCAACTCCTTTGTCAAAGTGAGCTTTTTCCCACAAATTTTCTTGAGTTGTCTATGTAGGGGCAGAGTTCTTCAACATATACTTAGCTTCCAACAATATAGGTATTCAAGTGGTCATGTATCTTATGTTTGGAATTTTCATCTTCTTCTCTAAGCCTAGTAATTTCATCTTGAACTTTCTTCAATTTCTTCCTCATCCTATGGAAAGTGTGTAGACCTTCATCCAACCTAGATTTCTTATTTTCTTTCATTGACTCTCCTTTGATCAAAATTTCCTTATGTAGCTCCAATTTCCTAGTTGAAGATCTGATCATAGGGACCCTTGACTGTGAAGTCTCTAGCTCCTGAATGTCCTCTTTTTCTGCCTTTCCTTTACCTTTAGACCTGGTGGAAAATGATTTTTTTCATCGTAGGTTATTCTTCATAGAATTTATCTTCTTTATCCAAAATGTTCCTCTTCAACTCCCTATTGTCATGTTAAAGCTAAGCAATGACCGAATGAGATTTTTTCAATTGTTCCTGAAATTCCATAATCTCCTTATAATTTTCATCTAAATCAACATTCTATGATATGGTGTCTTAGACTTACGTGATATTTTCAGGGGATTTTTTAATAGGTAACCTTCTTGCAGCAGCTCTTGTGAGTGGTTTATTAGAAACCTCCATCACTTTAGGAGAGAAATGAAGTTTTTTTCCCCTTTTCCTGTCAGACTGATCAACTGAAGTGTGTGGACTTTTGACTGAACTCTCTAATACTAGTTGAACATTTTCTACCACTGATGAGGGTGTATCCTTTTTCTCCAAGAACTACTTGAAATTTTAGCTATCAATTTGGATGAATCCAAAATGTCTGCCATGGCTGATTTTTCTTCTTCAACTCCTCCACCACTAACAATTTGATCAAGGAGAAATGAAAGATATTGGGCTTCATTTGACTCTTCTTGCCCTAAACCTTATATTCCATCTTACCAATGCTCCTAAACAAGTAGAAATGTAAACTCAAAGGCATTTTACCTATGAAATGCATTAACAACTTGAAGTGATATTGGAAAACCCTCCCAAATCTTCCTTCATAAGTAAAGTTGTTAGGTCCCTATACTACTAGTGTTACCCCTTATTATTATTAGTGAAACACCCTTATTGTATTATTGTTCCCATGTAGTCCCCATGTTGTTATTATTGTTCCCCTTAGAAGCCAACTATTGTTATTATTGTGCCCCTACAATATTATTGTTATGTATGCTTTGATTCTATTGGGACACCTTAGACTCCTATATATAGAAATGAGTCCTTATCATTTGCATCTTCCAAGAATTTTTCATTTGTGTAATGTAAAGGAGGTTCCCCCCAAGTAGGATGATTTTGAAGTCGTTGATCTATATTTTCTTCTATTTTCTGAGCTGGTTGCATAACATTTGGAATCAAATCTTTAGATTGTAGGGTTTTGCTGTGTCAAACCAGTCATCGTGGAATTTTTGTTGTAACTTGTTTTCTACAAAGTTTCAAAAGATGAAATTAAAACTCATTTGAGCCAAAATATTGATGAACCTCAGGTCCAAATTTGAAATATTTTCTCGCTATATTTTCAAAGATATGATCCAAGGAATTTAGAATTTTTGCAGGCTCTCGAATTATATCTCAAAGAGGTGACCTTGGGAAAAACATCATAAATTTCTCTCTAAGGATAAGATTGAAATTTCATAAAAAGTTATAGAATAAGATAGGCTGTCATTTTCTGTGTATTTTTTATAGGTCTGAAGGCCAAACCAATGATACGAGGTACTTTGTACAAGTTCACTCTAGTGAATGATTCTATAATCCGGACATCATGGGAGATTTGGAGTAACGATTTCTTGGAGAATCCAATATTGATCAAACTTGTGGGGTTGGAAACAATATCAGAGGACTACCACAAGAAAAAATTTTAGACCTTGGAGAGCTGACATTACAGAGATACAATAGATTCAATATTGAGCTCCTACAAAGCGAAAAAAGGTGTGTAGTCTTTTTAAAAAATTGCATAAGTTTGGTTTAAAAGATTAGTTTGAAGTAATTCAAAGGGAATAGTGAAGCATAATTATCATTAATTGATGCCCCGAAGAAAAGAAATGGAAACATCTGGTAAACAACTTGAAATCTCTACCATGACTCATGAAGAAGAGGAAGAAACACAACATGATATATCAAAATTACGAGATCAAGTGCAACAAATTTCACTGTCATAAAAAGGAACAAAAGATAAGATGGATGGCTTAAAGAAATTCATGGAAGCTACGATGAATGAAGTGGAAGCTAAGATGGATGACATGGAATCTAAGATGGATGGTTTAGAAGTAAAGATTGAAGATTTGAAGAAATTCATGGAAGGTTTGAAAGAAGGTTTGGCAAAGCTGCTTCAAGAAATGCTTCCTAATGGCGAAAAGGTAGTAGAGGAAACTCAAGATGAGAACAAAAGAAATGTTAATCATGATTCCATAGAACCTAATTTAATCATGATTCCATAGAACCTAATTTTGGATTGAAGACCCACCATGTTCCAAATATCAATATGAGGAATTTTGATGGAAAGGATCCTGTAACATGGATACTAACAATGGAGCAATATTTCGATCTCCATAATGTGAAAAACACACAAAAGTTTTGCATTGCAACTTTATATCTAGAAACCAATCAGTTTGTATGGTATCGATGGCTTTTCTCTCGTAAACAAATTGTCACTTGTACAATTTTTATGGAGGAAATGATAGCACATTGTGAGGATACAAAAATAAACACCTTCTTTAGCCAATTGATAAATATCAAACAAAACAGTTCAATGGTGGAGCACATTGAGGAATTCCAAAAATTGAATATTAGGGTAAAAGATATTCCACGGGAGCATAGAATTGATTTTTTCATAGCAACTTTAAAGGATAACATCCAACATGAGGTTCACCTTTGGGAACCTAATTCATTGGAGAAGGCATTCATGTTGGAAAGAAAAATTGAAAGAAAAATTATGGCAACAAGGGAGCCTACCAATCAAAACTACAAAGATGGAACTGTTGTTGCCCCTAGCCCTCCACAACCTAAAAGGTTGACATGACAACAATTGGAAGAAAAAAGAGAAAAATGGCTTTGTTACAATTGTGATAAAAAATAAACTAAAGTTCATAAGTGTGCAAAGAGCAAATTATTTTACATAGACTGTGAAGAGGAGGAAGAAAAGGAACAAGCAATGTCAAAAGAAGAGGATATACACCAGCAGCCAACCCTAGAGAAAGAAGAAATTAATACGACCATATCTTGTAATGCATTAGCAGGAATTACAACTCCTCAAACCCTCAAGATAGAAGGACACATGAAGAAGAAAAAGGTAATAGCAGTGATTGATTCGAGTAGTACCGATAATTTTATACATTGTAAGATAGCAAAGGAATTGAATTGTTCCTATATCCAGCATCAGAGTGTCAAGTGATTGTTGCAAATGGAGGAACCATAAATTTCTGTGGAAAGTTCCATAATATCAAGTTATCCATGGTAGAACATGTATTGAATAGTTCAATGCTTTCCATTCCGATGGGTGGTGTTGATGTTGTACTAGGAGTTCAATGGCTACAATCTTTGGGTATGATAGATTTTAATTTTCAAGAAATTTTCATGAAATTTTTTTGGGAAGGAAAGGAAGTTCAATTGAGTGGTATCTTAGGGAAACCAGGAAAGATAATAAGCTCTAACAACATGAAAAATATTCTAATGAAAGAGGAATGAGGCGTAATTTCACAATAATGTTCACTAGAGGTTCCCACATCGAAATCATATATTTCTCCAGATCTCCAAAAAGTTTTGGACAATCATTCCAAGGTATTTGAGACTCCTAAAGGGTTCCCACCTATTTGTGATCATGATAATGCTATTCATTTGATTCTAGGAAGTGTTCCCCCAAACATTAGGCCTTACAAATATCCATATGCCCAAAAGAGTGAAATTGAATGTATTGTTGCAGAAATGCTAGAGGCTGGTATAATTCAACCTATTCAAAGTTCTTTCTCTGCTCCAGTCGTATTGGTACAAAAGAAGGATGGATCATGGCGCATGTGTCCAGATTATAGGGAGATAAACAAGCTCGCTACTAAATATAAATTTCCCCTTCTTGTCATTGATGAATTATTCGATGAATTACATGGAGAAATTTACTTCAACAAGTTGGTTCTTCATCCAGGATATCATCAAATCAGAATGAAGACTGAAGACATTCCAGAAACAACATTTAGAACTCACGAGGGTCATTATGATTTTTTGTTCATGCCTTTTTGTCCTTACAATGAACCTTCCACGTTTAAAGGTTTGATGAAATCCATTTTCAAACCCTTCCTTAGAAAATTTGTGTTAGTATTTTTTGATGATATACTAATCTACAACAACTCTTGAAAGGATCACATTCAACATGTTGGCAAGGTGCTCAAACTATTGGAGGAGAAACAATTATATGCAAAAACCTCCAAATGTTTCTTTGGAGTACAAGAGATGGAATATCTAGGTCATATTGTATCTCATGAAGGTGTTAAGGCAGACCCTAGCAAAATTAAATTCATTAAGAAATGGAAAATCCCCACATCCATAAATCATATGCGAGTATTTCTTAGGTTGACAAGGTAGTATCGCAAGCTTGCTAAGAATTCTGGGAGAATTGCAACACCTATAACAACATTACTAAATAAATATGCATTTTCCTGGTCTCCAGAAGCAATGAGGGCCTTTGAACATCTTAAAGAGGCAATGTGCCAAGCACCGGTCTTAGCTACACTAGAATTCACAAAAACATTTATTGTGGAAAGTGATGCCTCAGAAAATGGAATTAGTAATGTTTTAATGAAAGAAGAAAGACCCATTTCTTTTGAAAGTCATCCAATAAAAGGAAAGTATTTACATAAAGCTATCTATGAGAAGTAAATCTTGGCAATACTACATGCACTTAATGAATGGTGACCTCACCTGGTGGGAAGACACTTCAAGGTAAAAATGGATCATGATAGTCTTAAATAGTTTTTAGAACAAAGATTATATTCAGAAGAGCAAAAAAAATGGGTCAAAAAGATGTTGTGTTGTGACTTTGCAATCATCTACAAAAAAGGGAACCAAAATGTTCCTCCAGATGCACTCTCAAGAAAGGATGAGGATGTGGAAGCATTGTTTTGTGCCATTTCTATTATCCAACCAGATTGGATAAATGAAGCAAGGGTGTTACACAAAAAATTTTCACTGTCCCTGTACTCCTTGTTCCTTGATCCTGGAGGACCTCTACAGTTAATCCTACATGCTTTGCCTTCATGGAGAAACTCCCATTATGTCCCTCTTCATGAGCAGATCATTTCCCTTTTGCACCATTTCCCCTAAAACTTTTGTTTTTCCTAGTTTATAAGACCAACACTAATGGAATTTGTCTCCCCCGCACCAATGTGGAGAGTTTAGCACTACTCCTCATGTTGACCAAAGCGACTGAGTAGTGTTTCAGTCGCGTCAGTCTTGTTATGGAAAGTTTTTTAAATCAGAGCTAAAGCTTCCAGCTCTAGAAGCTCTATAACAGAAGTTTGGTAAATGGTTTTGCTGGATGGGGTCAAGGATGACAGTTTGGGCTCCTTTCCCCTATAATGATGGAACTAGCTCAAGGGACAAGTCCTTCTCCCATGAGAAGACGATCCATCTACCATCCATATTTCCTATATAAACCTCCCTTCTTCCCAAGAACAAATTAGTGTGAATGTTATAGTCATAGTTAGAGTGTTGGCTGAGTGTGAGTATACTATTTTGATTAGACAAGAAAGCTATTACTAGTTGTAGCCATCTAGTTGTGTGAGGGAGAAGTGTGTTTGGTTTGGAGTGAAGTCTAAAGGGAATAGCCTTTAAACTATTGTTGTTTGAAGCCATCATGGAATTCTAGCAGAAGTGTGTGGGAACCTTGTCTTGTCAGAGGAAGACTACGACGTCAAGATGAATGGTTGTGATCTCTCTTTGATATTAATATATGCAACTATCGATTGTTTTCCTACATGTTTTGTAATATTACATATTCGTGTCTTTATGCTTATTGACTCATTAAGTAGGTTGAATTGCAATTTGTCTATTATTATGTTCATGTGTTGTTGTTGTTTACTTGTTTCATGAGCTTGAAGATGGAAGTGAGAGATTGCTAGAGCGAGTGAGTGAGTACATCATCGAGCAGGATAAGCGACCAAGAGGTAAGCCCTCTTAATTGATTCTAACCTAAGGAAATCTTCCATAGAATGTATTTGTTGTGGCTAGACCCATTATTGGACTAGAGGAATTCATTCATGTCCACACTTATAATTTTACTTCACCACAAATTGGCGACTCCATTAGGGAGATCCCATCTTTCTTTTGTTTTGGATTTCATGATTGCATGAGAACTTTGCTAGTCTCACATTTTCCCTTTGGTTCTGTTTCTTTTCTCCTGCTTATTAGCCTAAGTCTAAAATTCATAGTAGCAAATCTAGTCATTGTTTTGATTTTTTTTCCTTAGTTCGCTCGGACAACGTGTTTAATTGGTTGATAGTCACGCCGACCAATGTGAATTACAGAGGAACAATCATGCCAACCCGCCTCTGGTGCTTGTTGTCAGTTAGGTAGTCACGTCAATCTCTTTAAGTGAAGATTAGGGTTAGACCCCAATCTTGGCCAGTGTGTTCTGCTCTTGTGTTTGTGACCTCATGAACCCTTTTGACTATTTTCTCCCTGATTAGGAAGCTACCTTTCATCTAGTTTTTCTTGCTTGTTGGCTTGTCATCTTGTTGTCTTGTTAACCGAGTCATTGAATGGCTAGTGACACTAGGACATATAGTTAATCATCCATTCAGCAGCTAGTGGACTCATCAAGTCTGGTTGTGGGTGTGTTTGCTCCTTGCATTTGTTTTTGGTCCCTTTTACGACTTTAACCTCTTTTTGCACGAGTTTGAAAAGGTTTTGTTTACTAGTTTGAATGTCTTTTCCTGGCATAGATTACATTGTTGGTCTTGTGTTTGGTAAAGTCGGTGTTTCATTGATCTGAATAAACTTATCTTTTCATGTTTGCATCTGCTTGAAGAGCTCATAGTCTCCAAAAAATTTTCATTGAAAGATTGTATGCAAAAAGTTTGTTTCATTTCTTCACGAGAAAAGATGAAATTCTTGCTTGTTGAATCATTATGATTTGCATCTCTTAAAAAACTAGAATTGCATCAACATTTAAAAAAGGAAGAGAATTTCTTTCATTTCAAAAGGACTGATAGATAAGTGCTTGTTAGGAAATTAAGAATTGGAATGCATTTTTAATTAATTTATTTTTTGAAAAAGTGAAGTAGTGAAAGATCATTTCGTTTTCAGTTGCTTGATTTTTTGCATTTGATTGAGTAGTTTCTACCCTCTCTAGTGTAGGCATTTCATTGAATTGAAAGGGTATTGTCCCATTTAGTTGCATTTTAGGTTTTTCAAGTAGCATCGCTAAGACCTAAAAATTGAAACTTAACTCAAGATTAATTCTAAAATGAATTCAATTAACCTAAGGCACATTTGACATTAATGATCATATCTAGAAGGTCTAGGCTAGAGACATGTTCTAGCATCTGTAAACCTAGCAGCTGTCATTATATTTGGCATTATATAGCACTAGCATGGATTTGTGCTCCCTATACCATCGTGTATATAACGGGAGACCACACTAGGCTACAATCCTTTTATTCTTAGGAAGTCGAGTTGGCCGCCTTGCGAGTGTGATACACTGAACATAGCATTCGGGGAGATTGTCTGCTCGTACTTCTTGGTTTGCCATGAGGTATTCTACAGTTCACATTTGCCTAGTAATCTTTCTTACCTAGATCATCCAAAGTAGTCATTTGATCTTTTTGACTCATTAAACTTAGAAGATCATTTGAGCACTTGTCCTTTTGAGCTCGTTTCCAAGCGAAAGTGATAGAGTCATCTTTATTTATTTCTCGACCCTTTAAAAATGAAAGAACATCAACCTTTTATGCGTTTTAATAATTGATTTCCCATGATCCAAAACACCCTGTTAGTCTTTTTGACGAAATCGTGAGTTCCCTTAAATGGAAATCTTTAAAGCCTTGAAGTTACTTGTTTTGTCGACTAGGACAAGGTCATTGTGGTTGAACCATCTGGTTCACCCAATTCCTCTTCCTCTCCTCCGTCTGAAAGATTGTTTGAGGAGCTATTTCCTGAGTTACCGAGTCACTTGAGGACCTATTGACATGGCTAATGTGCACTATGCCAACAAGGGGAACTAAGCTCTAATGGGTTTTAAGGGACCCCATAAACTGTTTGAACATGTCGAAAGATTGCTTCTGGGAGGAAGACTTCAATTAAATCAACAAAATAAGACAGCTAACCACTATGTATTAAATCTTATCTATACTACTTCTAACTACTCTAATCTAGTCCTAGCTATCCTAATCTATCCTGCAAGAGCATAATACAGAGGTTTAAACATCATATATATGTTCAGCAGGAGCGTGATAAAGAAGGTTAAACATCATGGATAGATTCAAGTCCAAATGAATCAATCACTGAATTCACGGCTGGACAAGACTATATTAAAGATCAATTGAAATCCAATCACCCATATAGGAATCCACATTCTTCTATGGAATTAAAACTTGCAACTGATGTTTAAATCAATGTAAACTTTGAAACGAGAACTGATACTGTTACCTGTTTTGTAGAGATAGCAAAAAGTGACCCGATTTTGAAAAGAGGTGATGCAGAACACACATGTTTTTTTTAGAGCATAGTTTTTGGCACTTTGATTTTTTTTTGTACATTGCATTTTAGAATGGTAGTGATTTTCATGTTGATTTTAAAAAGTGGTTATTCTGCATTAGACCCCTTTTTTGAAAGACCTATTTTTTTACTTTAAATTTTCTAATGTATGAAATGTAAATAATTATTTTGTAAATTTAATAATTTTGGAAGTTGTATTCTTTTTCATATTTTCTTGCTTTTATTTTAATTCTTATTTTCTTTGTAGTGAGGTTTTTATTGATTTGTAGATTTAAAGAAGAAGGTCGATATTTTGCATTTTCGATATTCTACATATTTATACATCAACAATTAAATTTTCAATCCACATGAAATAATTCTCTCTAAAAATCAAATATAAAA